>DF237248.1:0-20283 GCA_000708835.1 Klebsormidium nitens
AAAGGTCGAGTCTTGACTCACCTGGTTAACATGAACCACTAGCAAACCCCTGATCGAAACCTTCTGAGGTCAGAAGCGCGTCACCGTCGGCCGCGGCCGCCGTACCGCGGGCAGCTACTGACTAACTTAGGGTGCGAAGCCGCGGCCGCCCGCGCAAACCACTGATTAGTACATTAGCAGCCCTCGATCGGAAAAGATCCCATTGAAAGCATGTGAAAGCTACGGGGCAGGGGTTTTTTAATGGCCCGGCGTCTTGCACTTCCAACCTAGTTTGCCATCATATCGCCGCACAAGCCATGCGAGTCTCCTGCCTACCACGTTCTACCTATGATACCTACCCAAATCGGCGCTGCAAGCTTCCGGGGTCCTGATCAAGTTGAAAACAAGTATAAGCACAGCTGGTGGTAAATTCCAAGGATATTGTTGAGGAGCGTTGTTATCGGGACTTGTAGTGTTGATGCGGTGTACTACGGACCTCTGGTAGGTAGGCATAGGCTAGCCACTGGAAAGGAGTCCAAGAAAGACACACACTCATACGGGACTCATACATGTATGCCATGAGAAGCCTATGGCCTATTTGGCTACGGCGAGAACGAAAAGATCGAGACCATTGGAGGGCCGCCCACGAGCCCGCGGCAGGCTCGTGATAGTTGAGACTGAGAGCTCAGAGTGAACTCAAAATCCAGGGGCAAAAGAAATAATATTGACCACCGAGATGGTTGCTTAACTATATAGGATATAGTGCTTGCAAGCTCGCGTTGATATGAGAATACATGATTGGCGCGTGTGAAGTAGACGGCATCAGTGGTGATCGTCGATGTGAACTTCTGAAGACCAATGACTCCAATGGCGCAGGCATTTTTACACACGTTGTCCTGCTACCCTGAGGCCCATCAGTGCAGTGACGGCCGGTGGCATGCACGTGTTGAAAGCGAAGACTGGGATGCTATAACAAGCGCGGTAAGCGTCCAACCGGCACTTTTAGCTTCTGCAGGCCACACTCTGTGGGCTCATGCAATGCACCAGCGCTTCCATTGACATGTACCAGACAAAATTGGACCAGTCCGATTTGCTACCTACCAGCTGATCAGCAAGCAGTTGCGACCTGAAGTTGCTAGTAGGCATTGCCAAATATTCCATGATCCCTTCATTTCTATGCGAGTTGTACTGTTCAATGCTCGTGGTTCTTGAACTCTCTTTGCTATCTGCAGCTGATGAGGATCACAATCCTTTCATATCGAGGCTCTATCCATACTTAACCTTTGTCTATGTCTAACCTAGCATGCCTTTACTTTTGGCTGCCCTAGGTCGGACCGCCTAGCTTGACAACTTTCAAAACCCCACCTGGGGGACGCACACGTTGCCACTGACCCATAGTGATGTTGTGTGTGTCGTTCTATTCGATTGAAATCAATGAATGATCTGTACGGGAACACAGACAGGCGAACGACGCTAACATCTTAAAACAATAGTGCACGGGCCTCCCCCTACCGTTTTGATAAGACAAATAACAGCGGGCTCATTGGAGACTGTAAATGATCGTCGAAAGACTCTTCAAAATTGCACGAGAACGTCAGTTCCACCATAATCCCAGAATAAATGCGAAACAACGTGTTCCCAGTCTGAAATACCGTGTTCACAAGCGGATCAGTACTATGCAACAGTCACGCTTGTCGCTGCCCTGACTCCTCGCAGCATTTTCCTAATCCACAGCCTTCGGTCAGAGTAGCTTCGTTGGTGTTGACAGGTCAGTCGCTAGAACTAAGAGGCTTCGCTGGTCAAGCTTCCGGTGGAGGCGGTATAGCTGACGTCAGCTCAAGCGTATGGAGCCTCACGGCTCCTAATAGCACCTCGGGCAGCTCCTTTTCCGTTTCGCCCTGTAGAAAAAGCCACGGAGCTGATACCGAGCATCATGATGATTCCCAAATCAAGACCGTATATCCCTCCGCTTGATGCGTTCTTACAGTCCACTCACAGCACCATAGACCACCTTCGCAAATTTACAACCCTTCCTTTTACTCGACGATACAAGGCGCATTACAAAACCTTTATGGATGGTCTCAACGGATGTGACAAAGGCAAGACTCGGCACGTGAAGTCTGCACATGATGTTTGACGTTTCTATGCGCTCATGTGAGTGGTAACTTCATTTACTGACAGGACCGAACAAAGCGCAACGCCACGCGGAAACGTTTTCGGAACGTTTCGGAACGAGGAAGAGGAAATAAACTTGCCGATGCAAGTGGACTAAAGGGACCGACCCCCAAAGTGGAACGTTCGGCAAGCAATAGACGAGGAGATTGCGGGTCGAATCTCACCCTGATCAGGAAGGCCAAGTCGACCACTAGAGCGGTGACAGCTGGCAGCACAAGGCCGAGCACAGAGCGCACGAGTGCCGACGTCCCCATGTCGACATCAATCTGCAGGGCAGATCAAAGGCCTCGCTTGATAGTGAGTCCGTATGAAGGGAGGCTTTAGTTCTCACTTCATTTAAGCTTAGATGCGCACGGGTATCTCCTTTTTAAGCCGCCATGCTGCTCGTCGCCTCTCGTCAGGCCGCGCAAAACGAGCGAGGGCTGTGAGCACAGAATGCTCTTAAACTGATACTGCAGCAAATCAAAATCCAGAACAGAGGTGGTACATATTGATATAGGGATTGTATACGTGTGGGTTGGACAAGTATTACGCTGCAAAGCGCGCTTCTAGCACCTAAGTCAGTGCTTGGATATCTTAAGTTCAGCTTTTACAATCCACTAGCAAAAGCTCTTCAAGCAGTTGGTACGATGATAAAGTACGCCCGAGGAATACAAGATGCTGGAAGACTCTTATTTGTTGACAGCAAGAAGAAGCAAGTCAATATCAGCAAAGCAAGACGCGAGAAGAAGGAAGTACCTGCAAATGCAGGAAACTACGCTGGAACGGCGCGTACCTCAAAGAAGTGCTCCCCCTTATCGTACCTGCACTTAAGCACCTGCGCTAGAGCCACCGGCCGAGAGCCCACGCTCTGTCGGATCAACCATGAGCCCTGCACAGGAAGACAGGCACATCGGTTTTCGATGAGAAAGAGCAGTCCCGTTCAAGATAACTGAGGCTCCTGGCCAGTGAACCTGTCTAAAACCTCCGCACAATTTTCGAACCGTGAAACCTTACGAGCTGGGCTGCAATTGAAGTTCAAAAGCGTACGCTGACACATCCTGGCCGAATAGATTCGGTTCGTGAAGCCACCTTCCGCCGCTACACCAGTCCCCAAACGTAGTTCACCCGTACTGTTACTCAGCGCTGATAAAATTATGCAAGCGGAAGCACGAGTACCAAGGTTCTTTTATACAAGACAAGGCGTTCAAGTTGACTTTAAGCTACGGGAACCAAGATACGAAGGTCAACCAGGAAACTCGAATCGTCTTAATCAAGACGACTTGATTGGACAATCATTGCCGCCCAATACGAAGACGATATCGTCAGAAACGGAAGCTACGCATGAATCACCGTATCATAGCTGCTTCCGCTTCGGACGGGAATGTCCTTTCTGAGGACAAAAGATCCACCAGTCAACAAGAGTTGTTGCGCTCACATTGCGTATGTTGGGCAGCAGCGTGAGGCGCGCGTCCCGGTACGCTTCGTCCCCGTGCATGAAGGCGTGGAAGAGCATGCGGTCCGTGATGGGCTGGTACGACGCGAAGTAGTACACCATGCTGTAGTGCACGGGGCCCGCTGGGACCTGCGGACAAAGGACGTCACGGGTGACGTCAGATGCGGGGCAAAATGGCTCTCTAAAGCCGAGCAGGATAACGTCATCAGAGGACGCTTGACCGCACATATCCAGAGAGACTTGGCGAACGGGTGGAACAATGTTCTTAAACAAGGGCTGAGATGGCAGAATGAAGATGGGCGTTGAAAACGGGCAGAATTCGTAATTGAACTCATAAGCCGGGTGCCGGGATGACGTCCCCACTGGAGCAGGAGAATTGCAGCCCCTGACTTGGGGTGAACATTATCAAAGCAAACCCGAAAGAAAGGCCGAGCCCAGGAGAAAGCGACGACTCGAACTGGAACCGAGAGCCTGGTACAACGAAAAAGATATAAAGTAAAAGGATGCAGATTTTATCAATAAGAGCAAAAGAATATAGAAACCATCAGCAATAGCATTACTGAACGAGCTTCGGGCCCCTCCTCACCTGCATATTGACGACGAAGACGAATGGCGGCCCCCCTTTGAGCGTCCGGTTGACGAGCCCCCCGGGCCGCCGCGCCAGGCGGTCCATTCGGACGTCCGACTTTAACCAGTCCACCGCTACGAGTGTGAAAAAGGGCTCTTTCGCGGGCTCCTGCAAGATAAGCGGACACAGTCAGTCTGTCCTTCGAGATTCAGCTTCCTTCCTCAGAGAACGACCAGTTCTTTCAAGAAAGTGACAGTAGGCAGTCGTACTTCCCGACTTCGATACTTTTGGAAGTCAGCACCGGTTGCCTTTGAAAAATTTGGAACATGGGGGAACCATGGCGATGGGACGGAAGGGGTCGGGACAGGAAACGCCAGGCTGATCGGCGGCGCAGATATCAACGTAAAGAAAAGATTACAGCTCACAGGCAACGAAAATGAAGTGCGCCCTGGCACTTGCAAGGTCCTCTCTTGCTCACTATCACGCCCCCTCAGCACCCCGGACCCTCGTCAACGAAAGCATTGGCAAAGTCAGTCAAGCAAGTCAAAGTCAAAGTCAGTCAGAGCAAGAAACGACTGGCCGTGCTTACCATCTTGCCATTGAAGGGGAAGCTCCTCGAGCGCAGGCTGAACCCCGCTGGGTCCGGCGCGGACCAGCAGTTGCGGCTGTCAGCGGCGTTTGACGCCCGTCGGACGGATCCCGAGAAATGGGGGATGGCGGGGGGTGTCGCGGTGTCTGATGAGAATGAACACAGGAGAGCCCTTCAGCTTTCGAAATGTTTGAAAACAAGGGAGAGCGTTGACCACTTCAGAACGGTTTTGAAGGATTGGCGGGCGGCAGGAACAATTGATCAAGAACGGGCAAGTAAGAAGGTCTGAAGGACAGCGCCAGATATTGGGGCATGACGAGGGCAGTGGCGGCGTCTGGTTAGGACAGAGGAGGAGCTTCAGTCCAAAAAAAGAAGGAAGGCTTAGCTAGCAGAAAGCTTATAAATGACAAGGGGGGCAGCTTTCACCTGTTTGGACAAACAGGAATACGATGGCACCACAGCGATTGCTTTGTGATTTGGTTTCAGAGGCGTTGTTGCTTCCTATTGCAGGCACACCAAGACTTTAGGACACCCCTCAAAGAAGCACTCATGCAGGTCTAGGTTGGTTGCAGTGTCCACCAGTCCTGCCTCCTCATACCACAAGAAGGAGTCCAGATCGGCGGCCTGCGGTGCACCTTGCGCTGCTACGTCCTCTGCTTCTGACGCAGCCGTTGCCCGCAGACGCCTTCCTGTCATCAACCACACAAGGTTAGAATGTATGCCACAATCCTTCAAAAGCTCTCAGAACTGGCCACTTCTATAGCCCCCTGGGAGGTGCAATTGCTGGCCATCCACGTTCAGAGTTAACAACGTGCTATCAGACGGAGCGCTAATCAAGAGGACTTTACTATAAGGATGTGGGTCGTCTGATGATGGGTGTAGATCAATGAGACCTAAGAAAAAGATGGACATCGCAGAGGAATCGTCTGATGGCAGACAACATGAAAGGACTTTGTCAAAGCTACAATTCCACTGAGTTTGCCTCCTTCCTTTTTGAGCAGGGTCATTGTGCCGTATCTGCTTAATAAAAGTGTTTGCGTCTGCTGCTTAATGTACTTGGTGAACATGAGGTAAAGAACTTCACTTAGCTTTCTCGGGTGCACCAGGACAAGCCAGCAGTACATATGGACGCATCAATGTGGTGATTTCTTCTTACATGCTTGGAAAAGCCAATTGTGCATGTATGTCCTCACCGCGTAGTTTTCGCCTTCCCTTCTGCCAGCAACTGCTTTGAGCAGGCACTCGACTCTTGTAACTTAAGCTGCATTCAATCCGCCGCCATGGCCCCCCCTGCTTGTCAGCATTGCCATTTGTTATGCAGGTTAGGCAAGCTCCGCGCAGCCCTTCTTCTCCTTTGTTTCTCAACACGCTTTGCACATGCAAAGTACTCGAACATCTGACGCTTGCAGCAGCAGCCATACTGGCGTTGGGGGAGACACCGCCTTGAACCAAGCTGGAATTGTTTACTGACTCTTGAGGGCCGTGGCGAAATCGCGGGATCGCGTGCAGCAGGTAGTCAAGCGGTTCCTGGGTTAACCGGCTAAGATTCTGCTGCGGCGTAGGTTCCATTTACGGGGTCAACTGACCAGCTCGGTTAAAACAGACCTCTAACGAACCTCCTCCACGGAAGCGGCGTCAGGTGCTACGAGCCGCGGCTGCGCGGATGTATGCCCGGTGCCAAGTGGCACATTACGTCACTGGCACGTGACGCATGAAACTCGGCAGATGAAGGCGTAGGATATTTCAGACAAGCCGTAGTCAAAGCAATCAAAGCAGCTGAGGAAACACACACACTCATATATGTATGCCATGAGAAGCCTATGGCCTACTTGGCTACGGCGAGAACGTCGGAAAAGAGACCATCAAACATACCGTACGGTATGTGTTGCGGATAATTGCTTCATGAAGATAGTTGCAATGGCATACTGCTTGGCGGTATTGGGCGTTTCCCGAGCAAACGAGTTGAGGCTTGATCGATGCATGCAGGCCCCTATAGTGCCGGCGCGGTGTAGATGTGCTAATTAGGCGATCTGGAAGTTCCCTCATTGAAGAGCGCCCGGGACCCCTTCGCGGGACTGTAGAATTACTAGACAGCCCGACTTAGTATCCAGAGGCTCCAACCATCAAAACCGGCTTACAATTTTTGTCGCGAAAGTTCAACGGTTAAAGCCTCAGTGGCTCATGCTACATTGCAGATGGAGCCTAGATCGTGGTAATGATCATGCATGAATTCAAATCTCACTATCACGGCCCTAATCGATTGAGCCCGCGCGCGGCTCTCCACCATTGCAAAAGCCTCTGTAGTGATGCATGCCCTGATTTGGCTTGGCATGGTTGACAATTACTACATTCGCGAGTAGCTAATTAGCAAACAGATGCCTCACAGATTTGCCAGTGGGCTTAATTGGGAAGTTGCCGAATGCTCGATACATCACGTAGGTCGTTTCCGCGTGACACCGTACGTGCTCGTGAGTCTCAAGTTTTGTGTGTCTTTTAGCGGGACCAAAGTTACAATGGTTTTAAGTGAGGCCCCATCCACGTACTTGTCACTGTCTGAACTAACACTCTCGTCCTAAAACTGGTTCGCGCAGCCAGTGCTCTACTCCTACCTAGCGGACATGCACGTTGCAAATGAATCACAGTATCAATCTTGTTCCCAGAAAGCAGTATGGATTATTCAGGAATCCTGACGAAAGTAGGCAGCAAAAGAGGCTAACGTGTCAGAAACTGCAAGGGCCTCATCTTCCTGCTTGGACGTTGTACAATCACAAAAGCCTGACAAGACTCCAAACTCACTGGAGATTGTGTTTGGTTGTTCAAACTTTCTCAGGAGCACATCTGTAAGCTACTTGCCACGAAGCTCCCAAAACCTGTGCGAAACAATGTACATTCCCATACCAGATCTTTCGTATCTACTAAATCGATTAGGACGGTAATGCTGTCGCTGCCCTGTCTCCTCGCAAAATGTCGAACTTCGGGAACTCTTAGCCGTTCGGTCAAAGAAGCTTGATTGGCAGTGATGCGTAGACTCCCCGAATCTGGAAGGCTTCGCTGGTCAAGCCTCCGGTGGAGGCGGAATTGCTGACGTCAGCTCGAGCGTGTGGAGCCGCACGGCTCCTAAAAGCACCTCGGGCAGCTCCTCTTCCGTGTCGCCCTGTCCGAGGAGTCATTGTGCGGTGAGTCAATCGTTTACCTTTCGAGCATTACGAGGATTTTCTTCATTTTCTCCCTGCTGTATTGCGTCTTGTATAGTCCGTTCACAAGAATCTACCTAGACCACCTTTCTACGAAAGTACTGGTTTTTACTCTTGACGTTACAAGGAGCATCGAATCCCCGGTGATTTGCAGTCACGCACGATGGAACGTCTTGACACAACTTGTCCACCAATCGTCTCCAATTGCAAGAAAGGCTTCATTGCTTTCAATTAGGTGAAGAGTTTGTCCTGACAAGTCCCATTCCTACTCTTACTATCCGCCATCTGGGGGGAAGCAGATAGAAAGGAGGGGTCACCAGGAAAAAGTGAAGACCTTGCCAACGAAAGCGGGAAAACGGATGGATTCCCACATTGACGGACTGGGACGAGGACAAGGATACCGTCGGTCAATTCTTACCCTGATCAGGAAGGCCATGTCGACCACTAAGATGGTGACAACTGGCAGCACGAGGCTGAGCACGTAGCGCACGATTGCCGACGTCCCCATGTCGACATCGATCTGTAGGAATAAAGAAGGTATTTGCTTTGCCACGATTTCGCGTGATGATGCGCTTGAAACGTCACAATCATCCAGGATCTTCTGCTGTCCGCGTGATTGTCCCTTCAAGCCGCGTTTTGCACGTCACCCGTCGTTGGCCGGCAAGGAAAGCGGTGAAATTTGTGAGCGCCCTGTCGCCTCAGGCAAGGAACTCCGATACTGAGCAGAAAGCATCAACAGGCAGTAAAAATTGGTCTACACGTGTACTACATATTCGTAGAAAGAGAAGAAATCATTTTGAGGAGAGTGAGAAGCAGCAGATCGAGACGCGGAAACGAGGTCAGTACGCGCAACGCCGAACAACGAAGAAAGACTGGCTGCGAGGCACGTACCTCAAAGAAGTGCTCCCCCTTGTCGTATCTGCACTTGAGCACCTGGGCTAGCGGCACCGGCCGCGAGCCCACGCTCTGGCGGATCAACCACGAGCCCTGCACAGGAAGACAGGCTCAGCAAGGGCAGGCTCAGCAAGGGCAACTCCATTAACTGGTGTGCCCGCCAGACGTATGGAATCAGTCCGATACCTCCGCACAAGAGGTCTATAAGCGTACAGTCTAACAAGCTTGACCGCAGTCGAACGGCAAGGGACTCTATTAGTCGGGGCTATCAAGCAACCGGAACAAGAGCCTTCGGTGCTCTTGCTTCGGTGCTCTTGTTTACCAAGAAGAGTCGACCTCAACCGCAAGATTCGCAACCACAGGAATTTGGGTCCTCTTGATTGGATCTTCTTATTCAAAGCGGCCAGCTCGTATTCCAGTTTCCACAAGAAACTTATTCTGAGCGGCAAAGCAGCGTCCGAACAACATGAAATGCGCCACTCACGTTGGGTATGTTGGGCAGCAGCGTGAGGCGCGCGTCCCGGTACGCGTCGTCCCCGTGCATGAAGGCGTGGAAGAGCATGCGGTCCGTGATGGGCTGGTACGACGCGAAGTAGTACACCATGCTGTAGTGCACGGGCCCCGCTGGGACCTGCGGATACATGACGTAACAAGTGACGTCTGATGCTGGGCTCAATGATGTTTGAAGAGGTTCAGAATGACTTCCTGAAAGAGATTGTAAACCGCGCAGATACGGCCCTGCTGTCTGTTGGCAAGCGGACAGGGATGGCATTCTGAGAGAAGCGGTGAAGGCAGCAAAGGGGCGTCTGGATGTGTCGTAATCAGAAACGTAACAAGCAGGTAAGACGACCGTCGCAGGGTAAAACTGCAGCGCTGCAACCCCTGAGGCGCGGGCACCTCTGAGAAGGCCAATTTGCAAAGAAGTTTGTAAGCACAACCAAAGGCCCCTCAGAGAAAGAAACTCCGAACACAAGACTGAGGGACTGGATAGGAAGAAAAGAGAGGAGAGAAGAATGGCATGCAGACGATATCGACCAGGTAAGCAACTCTTTTCAGCAGCGGAGGCGTCATGACAGCAATCTTTCCGGCCACTCCTTACCTGCATATTGACGACGAAGACGAACGGCGGCCCCCCTTTGAGCGTCCGGTTGACGAGCCCCCCGGGCCGCCGTGCCAAGCGGTCCATTCGGACGTCCGACTTGAACCAGTCAACTGCTACAAGTGTGAAAAAGGGCTCCTTCGCGCGCTCCTGCAAGACGATTTTTCCTTCGCTCAGTCTTCTAGGGGTCGGGTTCCTCCTCCTCCAAAAGCAGACATTCGAGAACGAAAGTGATTCCTCAGATAGCGGCATCAGAAAGACGTCGAACATCACTCGGCGGCCATCCAATCAATGATCGGGATTAAGAGGAGAGCAGACGCGACTGCTTTCCCGCAAATGCCGAGCAGCGCCGAGCTGACAGACGTGTATTGCACAATTTACTGTTCATGTGGAACACCTGGCCGCCGACCCACTAGGTTACTCGAGGAAGGAAGCAGTTGCCCTCATTAGAAAAGTGACTCGGGGAGAAGGAGCAGTTGCGTCAACTGAAACGGTTTTCGAGGAGGAGCAGTTGCTCTGATTAAAGGAGTTACTCGGGAAGAAGGAGCAGTTGCCCTGATTCGAAAGGTCGATCAGGGAGAAGGAGCCAAACAGAAAGGTTACTCGAGGCATAAAAAGCAGTTGTGCTCACCATCCCGCCATCGAAGGGATAGCTCCTCGAGCGCAGGCTGAACCCCGCTGGGTCCGGCACCGACCAGCAGTCACGGCCGTCCGCCACGTTGGACGCCCGTCGCACAGAGCCCGAAAAGGGGGGTATGGAGGGAGAAGTCGCAGTGTCTGAATTGGCAAAACGATCGAAGTTCGTAGAAGTCGCTGTATTAAAACTGGCAGCAGAGAAGAATCATGGCGCAGGGGCAGCGGTGTTAGATAGGACAGATACGGAAACGACTAAAGTTGTGAAAAAGAGAAAAGGTCGGCCAGGATGGCTCCTAAGGCTTCACCAGGGAAGCATAGAGCATTCTTCCACACAGCGTCAAAAGTGGGAGAGCAAGGGGATTCGTGGAACCAGTGGTGGAAAGCTTCTGCTTCTGCTTCTGTTTGCGTCATTTTGGAATCCAGGCAGGCGTTACTCTGCCGAGTCGGACTGCTCCGATCAAAGGACACTGATCGAACGACAATTTGGAAAGCAGTCACTCACTACTTTCTTAAGCATTTCGCAGCGATACTTACCGACCAGAGAAGCGGGAGGGCTTCCCGCTTCGGACGCACTCTCGGACAGCGCGCCCTCCTTCGCGTCGAAGAACTCTGCATCGGCGTCCGACGCTTGCGAATCCAGGGTGCCCGAACCGATCGCCCGGGCGCTGTCGACCCTTCGGATAACTAGGGGGGCGAGGCGGGTTCTTTGCCCGGAGCTTTCTATCGATTGAGGATTCGCCGAGGTTGGGAAGTGGGCGGCGAAGTACTCCCGGGCACCTGCGAAGCACCGAAATGCAGAAAGATCCAAAATGTGTCCCTTTGCTCGTCTCTTGGCGGGAGCGTCCGCAGAGCATCAAGTCCAGATGTATACGTCACCACATGGAAGTATGTTCCTTGGCTTTGTCAATCTTTGATTGTCCGTCCTTGCGAATCATCACAAGATTGAGCTTATAGCCATGAGTTTTAGCCGTTCGTCTCTGCTTCTGGAAGACGCGCAGATTGTAACCATCGTCACAGATTGGTCGCCGTCCTCTGATTAGCGTCGTGCGCAGACACCTTTTGACGTACTCCAGAGAAACCATCGAGACCGCCATAATTCTCAGATGACCAATCGCCAGTACGAAAGCAGAACAGAACGAAGATTATGACAATCGAACGACTCGACCGTTCCGTGTCTTTGGCATACACAATCCGGAAGACGTTGTCAAACGCATCTTGAACCACTCACCGGCTATCCGGTAAAGTAGCTGCAGCTGCAATGCCTCGACCGCCTCGGCCGGCGGCCCGCAGAGCCACCCCCCCTCATCTAGTTCTACCACGTGCTCCAGCAAGGTCTGGGGTTGCGGGCCCCCTTGCAACGCCGTAATGATGTACCCGCCACCTGGCAAAAGACTCGGGGGTCAGAGTAATCCACGAAAACCGACTTGCAAATGTCGTTTCACACACAGTTATAATCCAGGGTGCCCGGCAAATTCAAGCATCGACTTTCCTGGGTTTCGTCTCGAGGTTCACCTGAAAGGCATTGCATTTGGAATCATCAGATCCAGGCGCAGAACTGGCAAACGGTAACCAAGGTTTACGCACTCCGTGATTGCACTTCTCCTATAACCTTATTGCTATTTCATAACCAACCCACTTTAACCCCAACCATACCTCTGGTGCCTGTCTTCAGTTGATTGGCCGTAAAGAAGAACCAGGATCAGCAATTTGGCAGAAGTTGGACGGGGCAGCTCTGTGTCACGTCTTGTCGCCTCCGGCAGGCAATCAGACGTCCGCTGTTCCGTTGTTTAGCAATCCACTTAGACTCGGTACACAAGAATCCGTGTACACGCTTCCATTGTGAATCCTTGAGAACGGAGGGGCAGCAGTCCTTCAAAGAAACCAAGTCTCATCCAGGAAGCGATGACGGAGAAAACCAGACAAATGGAAAAGTGTAAGGTCGATACCAATCTGTACTCGCCAAAAGGTCCCCCCTCTGCATATCCCTCCTGCTTTATACTATTTCCGCTTTGCTTTGTGCTTGCCCGAGCAGCCGTTCAAGGGTCGCCAAAAAGAACGGAGTCAACAGTTGTGCGTTAAGGCCTCACTTTTCAGTTGCCCCCGGGCATATCCTGCCTGTACCGGGCACTTCTTGTGCTGGGTGGACTGGTACGATACGACTGCAAGCAAGAGGTGCAGAATATGTGAAGCAGAAATTGCAAAGACTGTGCCCTTTAGATGTTCTCAGCAGATTGACGGCTTCACTGACGAATCTGAAAAGGAGCGTGTAACATTATGCGCCACCCCAACATCTCTCTTGAAAGTAGGAAAATTCCTGAAGTAAGAAAACGCGAAAACTACGAAATCAACTTGCCGAAATCAACCATTCTCGTATGCTCGCTCACAGAAGGCGGCGCCGGAGACCATCGGAGTCAGCAGACGACGCAAATTGCAAATCCGACAAGGCAGCAGCTGTTACAACCAACAGACCAAAAGACGACAAACTGGTGACGCGGGACTTACCGATCGACCCACCAGGAGGCCTTACATTTGAGCGCAGAAGGCAGAAGTCCTGAGCTTTTACATTCCTGCAGGAAGTGCCCGAAAGTCCTCATCGACTGAAATGTGTGAGGGCACTACTCTTTATGGATATGATCAAAGTCTCGATTGGCGTTTGCCGATAACATCGCTTTTTGACATCCTGTCTTAGAGATATTGGAGTCCAACTAGAAGCATCAGAACTGACGAGACCCAGATTCCTTTAGGGCATCCCGAGATACAGAGACACAGCGGCGGTTTTGGCAAATGCATTCCGTCATTCTCGAAGCATTTGACGCGTCCTTCTTTTCAAGTCAGACATATCAAATTGCTTTCAGGGAAAGAAAGCCACAACATTCGACACTAGGTAGAAGAACTTAACAACTCTGATTGCTTACGTGCCGACTGCCCTGAAGCACTTCTGCACGACGTCGGTGCTGCCGTCGATTTTCTCCACCACGCGCCCCTTGTCGAACAGCGGGTCCCACTGGCCCCTCTCCGAGGCCAGGCCCGTAACTAGATCGAAGACAGTGTCTGGGGCGGCGGCGACTACACCAACTGCCTTGAGGGAGCAGGACTGCAAAAAGAATGTTCGACTTGTGATAGACGGCAAAGCGTTCACGAGGACACAAAATGTTTTAAAGGGAAAAGAAGGGGCAGGGGCAGCTTGGACATGGAGTATCATGCTGCTGAGCGAAAAGGGGCGAAAGTAGTGAGCGGAAAGGGGCTGATGAACGGAGGAGTACGGTGCCGTGACCTTCAGTGCAGGCACTGACGGGGACCCCTTCGAGCAGTGAAATTGCCAAAAGACTCGATATTTAGAAAGAAGGAACAAGAGGAAAAGTTGCGTACCAGGTTTCAACATTCAGTAGCCAGTGTGCAGAAAATTTGACATGCTGTGGCCGGGCTCCAGTAGCTGTGCAAGGTTTGAGCGGGACGAAAAGCAAGAAGAGCAAAATAATACGGAAAAGTGGCGAATCCTGCCGGAGAACCATAGATCGAGACTCAATGGAGGAGGGGGAACGGAAGAGTCAGAGAGGCAAGGGCCTGCAAGCTCCAGAGACCATCCGATTCAAGAGGTCGAGAAAAATCAGGTGAGGGAATGAGTCAAAAGGACCAAGAGTATCATCGGTCTTTTGAGACCAGCCGCGTATGTTTCTCCTGAAGTAGAAATGACATCAAATCCCTCCTGGCCATAGGTATAACAGCAGAAACTTTACGAAAGGCTAGTTGGCTAATCAACCGGGGGACTCACCCCTGCCCTCAAGCAGCAGAAGCAGCCTCGCCCCTTCTTTCTCTCTGGAGAAGCGTCCAGAAATATCCTCAGGCCTGCAAGGAAGACACCAATAAGGTCGAGGCTGGCTTCAAATCTTTGAAAGGGCTTCAGCTGACTGCCTGTATGTCGACCATCTATCAATGACACATTTCCAGATCAAGGAGATCATCGCTCGACGGAGGAGCAAGATCCAACTTACAGACGTGTTATTCTCAGATAATCATGCTGGAACTTGCCAAGCAACCGTGCACGCAGATTTGGCGTTCAATCTCATGTGGTGAAAGTTTGTAGAGGCTGATAGGAAGCTGCTTGTGAATAAGTACTTTCATGTGCATAGCGGCTAACTGAATCATGTGAGCCAGGGAGGCTTTGCTCTCGTACATTCAAAGGAGGTAACTGGAAATGAACCGAAGGGATCAGACTCTTACCATTCTCAACTTTGACGAGTTTCCATTTGGCCCTGGGGGTGGCCCATGACGGAAGGGGCTCGCTCGCATCAGTCTCGCGGGGTCCGCTCAGCAGTGGCTGAGTGACTGCGAGGCAATGAAGACAATTTCGCTCAATGGAAGACAATTTACATACCCAAATCAAAAAGTATCACACAGGCTGCAGTGTCTGTGGCACGAACAGCGTTGATAGCTGGTGCGACCCTCAGTCTGACTGTTGTCAGATTGGGGGAAGGGCAAAGCATGCACTGAGGCCGATTCAACTGTGTCACTCAAATAACTTCTGTCCTGTCTTGAGATGGTCGACGGGGCAACAAGTTTGCACTGGTTGAAGCCATGATGATGACAAAACTTCCATGACTGGGGCGCCACAGGGGTGTCGCAAGGTGCTTTTAAGCCCGTGTACAACTGAGGGATTCCTCCGACTACTTGATAAATTGACAAGAATGCATATCCTTATGGACCCCGCTAAGAGTCATTACTCATTGACAATGGGGGCTGGAATTGTGGTGTAGTCAAGGCAGCTAGACCCAAAGGCGTCAAGAGGACGTCTGAGCTCAGGATACTGGACTGCTGCTTCACCAACGATTGAAGATGCCTAGGCAATTGAAGATGCTTACGCAATTGAAGATGCTTAAGCCAACCTACTTTACTACAGCCTCAGCTGCCTTGAAAAACAAGAAGCTGACTGCAATGTTTTTCTTATATGCATATACTGATTCGTTGGAAAAGTGAAAACGAACGACTTAGGCTGGCTCACGTTTTGTCCTGGCTTGAAGCTGAGGATGACTTTCAAAGAGAAAGATCGGAATAGACTCAAAGGAAAAATTCAGAGCAATCAGCGCACAGACTCAACTTGCTGTTGAGAGACTTCTGGATTACAATTGCAAGGAGAATGGCTTGCAAATTGGTGAAGAAACTTCAATCAATGCGGGCTTGTGAAGAAGTACCTGAATCATGCTGAGTATCTGTTTCGCCTTCCATGCCCAGCCTTGTTAAAGCGAGATGCCCTGAGGACAAGAGCTCAACTTTAGTCAAGAACACTATGGAGCGCTATATAAGTATGCGCATCATGAAAGATCCCTTGATTTCTGGGCAATTGTTGGTGATTTTCGACGTAAGGTATTTGCTCGATTGGCGCCTTCCTAACATGGGCTCAAGAACGCGAAGCGCATTGGCACAGGCCAAAAAATAAAGCCCTTGCAGCTCACTACCCTGCGTGGTCGCCTCCCAACAAGAGGCGGCCAACCTGATGCAGGCTCCAGCAGTGATGTGGGTTGTATTATGGTGCCTGCACGCCTCACAGGAAATTCGAGGCGCCATTAGCAGCAGCTGTTGATGTCATGCCATGTCAGCATTGGGCTTCAAGCTTGGCCCGTTCGATGATAAAATTTCAACGGTTGAGACTGCTCAAAGGGAATTCAGTGCTCCCTAGCCAATCAATAAGGCGGACAGTCATTGAATCGGGCGCATGGGGCGCATCCTCAGGTGCTTCTGCATGCCAATGGGCCAGGTGGGCATGCACTCAATTATGCAATTTTCCGAGGAGAAGCACACCACTGTGCACCATTGGCATTGAGCTGTGGACAGTGGGTTCCCTGCGAATCGTAGTATTATACCACCTCCTCACTCTCCTGCAGAAAGGTCTTCGACAACACTCTGTGTCGGCCCTCCCAACTCCATGGCTCTGAACTGGACTGGAATTGCTTAAGTGCAAGTCCTTGTTTGTGGAGACGCCGCTGCAATGCTGTGTGCAGTGGAGACTTTACATTCCCTGTCTCAGTGAAGGGGCAGGACTAGCGATCAAGCTGCTGCTTTTAATGGTCGCACAAGACAGTAAAATCAGAGACTTCTGCCTGAAAGGCTTTCTACTTGAGAGGCCACCTTAACTGGAGTCTGCAAGACCATTGAGCAGCATTCCTCCCAGCCTCTGGCGCACCAGAGAGGCCGCCATGGAACAAAAGGAAAATGAAGTGAGCAAATTGCATGACTGGGGTACTCCCAATCTGTTAGAACCAGTTGTCTCTCAATCATTTGCGCTTTAAAGATGAGGACACTCCGATGTAGCTTCACACTTCATTGACAATGGAAGGGTTGATTGAGAAAGGCTCTAATACTCTGTATCCAGATTTTAAGTCCAGTTGTATGCTTTCTTGGCAGAGAATACCTATTCATCAGGCTCATGTGACATGGTTTTCTGCAAGGATTGATGGAAGATTTCTTCACAAAGTGTCCTTACTTAGCGACACCGCCGCATAGACTCTACCTTTTTGAAACTGCTGAGTCCAAACTTTGCAAAGCGACAGCTTGTTGGAGTTTCGCAGCAATTAAGACCATGCTGGAAATCTCCTTGGGCAAGTATTGGGTGAACTGGTAGTGAACTTCGTGGTGAACATCTTGAAATAGTAGTCAGCTGAGCTGCTATTGATTTCAGCTTCACACAGAGGCTCTGCTTGAAGATTGTTACAGGGACTTTCGGGAGAAGCTCGTGACCTTGCGCCCAGCCATCCGGAAAGTGGAAGCAGTTTAGCGATTGCTAACCAAGCTGTTCTAAGTGCAGAAACCACCATAGAAGAAAGCGGGCTTCTCGCAGGCGATTCCGCACGTGTTCCTCCTCTCAGTGCCCGCTGTAATTGGTTTGACGTTCTTCAATGGCACCCTCTTTGGATACCACCCGACTCTGATGTCAATTGGGTACATGGCCCTGCTTGGGGAGGGCATCTTACTGGCAACCGGAGCGAAAGTGAGTGTTTTAGTCCCGCGTTTATACTTGAGAGGTCCTGTTGCTCTTGTCACATTCTTCTTCGGTGCCTTGATGGACATTGATGCAAAGTGCTAAAAGACCTGGACAGGCGGGTTTCAGACAGGCTCTGCCTAGCGGACCTGCCTAGCTCTGCCTTCTACTCTTTCGATTCAATCATGTCGCCCACAGACACAATTAAGATGCAATAATGACAGCTGGGGATACAAAGAGAGACAGGCGCTGTAGATTGACAAAGCCTTGAACAGATTCGTGTATCAGCAGTGTGTTAAGCGTCGATTCCTCCTCTAGAGAATGCGGTCTGGGTTGAGGTGGTTAGTCAAACCACAGTTGGAGCGTCCACTGTCAGGGGCGCTCGCTACCTCTGATTGACGAGCCTGCAGCCCTCGGTATGCCTTTCCTTGAGGTGCGCAGTATGAGAGGATACTTGAAGGATAGTCCGAGTTGCGCCCCTCAGAGTGTGTCCTTTCTGTAGTGCAGGGAAAGGATCGAGACTTTTACCTGTGGCTGCACAGCGTGTGCCAGGTGGCGGGAGCGGTGGCCATCTTTTGCGGGCTGCTGGCCATCCTGCAGAACAAGGTGCGCGCATACGCATTGCATGCGCTAGTCCTTTCCAGAACTCGAATGGGTATCGGCGATTGCTTTCTTGATAACGTTCTCATGGTCTTGGAAATTGCGGGTCGATCGGAAGCTCAAACAAGTCCGAAGCTTCATTCGAAATCGTTGCCCCACTGCTGAGCACTGTCCTCCATGGTCCAGTAGACAAGCCGATCATATTAATAAGTGACTGGCAGTGTGCCAAAGTTGGTTTCCAGTCTCAGATCGAGATAGGTGTCCGGCTCCCAATGTCTTAGGATCTGGCGAGACGCACTCTGGTTCTGTTCGGGACCCTTGACTCGAGTTGTCCCCACTTTCCCAATTGTGATTCGTGAACCCTTTCCTGGATCCGTGCGCTGAACCTACCTCAGTTACGCTGCCGTTCAGATCAAGTGAAGTAGATTACCTTCAGGTTTTGGTTTTCCATAATCGGGTCCCGTTCTCGAAGCCTTCCGGAAGGGTGTCGCGATGTCCTTGGACCTTTCTTCTCCTCCCCCACCTTGGGTGCAGGTTGTCACTTTCCCACGCCCCCGGACAAATGCTCCCCTTTCCGGCCGATCTTCGACCTTCCGCTCCTCCAAACAGAAATCAGATGTGGGATTGGCGGGTTCCGAGCTGAGTGCCTCGCTTTCTGTCACCTTTTCCTGAGTTGACAGCGGACTCTCCTTTCCCCTGCAGTTTCAGTTGGGCAAGCCCCACTTTGTAACTTTGCACGCACGGCTCGGCTTGGGGACGCTCATCATTACGGCGCTCGCCGCCACCGGGGGCCTCCCCGACTTCTACGGGCTTCCCCCCTCGTGGCGCAAGTTTCAAACGCTCGTCAACCGAACCCATCGACGAGTAAGTGCCCTTCGCAACTTCGCTCCCTTCATCTATTTGTTGTCTACGGGTTTCATTCCTTCAGCTTTCTCTCGGACTTTCTGAAGCGAGGATTGGTCGGTCATCATGGTTCCAGATGCAAGTATCTACTCGCAAGTCTGTGATGACTTGCAGGCTCTTTCTTTTGACCGGTGAGTATTCACACCGCTGGAAGCCCGCGTTTTTCTGGCAGTTTCTCCGACCCGAAACGTCCTGGTCTCAGCACACCTTTTGTTTTCGGGGAGGGTCTTTGCTTGCTTTCAAAGTGCAACTTTTTGAAAATGGCCACACAATGTTCCACTCAGGAACGAGCTCAGCCAATTCAGCGGGCTGGCTTCCATCTCCCAATATCGGATCCCGGGAAGCGCAGTCAAGTTGACAGATCGTTGAAGGAAGTAGATCTTAAAGCACAGCGGAAATGCGCTCGCCCCATGCATGTGATACGCACGGTCTTGAACTCTGTATGGGCCTTGCATTTTCGAAGGCAAGCACATTTGCAGTCACTGATGAGTTGAAGAGTTGCTATGCAGATCCTTTCTCAAAACGATTTTGAAGCGATTCTTGAGCCGGACTCTACAGACGTCAGAATAGGCACGGAAGCAAAGAACGGTACAGCTGGCCGCACTCAGTCCTTCAAAAGTTGCTCGGTGCCTCCGGTCTGGCCACTTCGTTGAATTCGATTCGATTACGTTGAGCTGATTCGCGAATCAGTCCTCCCTTTGACGCTGAACTGGACTTCCATACTCTTCTGCGCAGATTGGGCGGGTCGCATTCGGCGCCGGGCTCCTGACGATGGTCACGGGTCTTCAGACCTTCAAGCCTGCTCACCCGCTCCACAAGGGCTTGCTGACGTATGCATGCGCAGCGGGAGTCGCGGGCGCAGCCATCGTGGTCTTCAGCAAGAGCGGGCTAAGTCGATATAACCGGAAGCGGTTGCTCGGCAGTTTATGGGGAAAGTCGCCAAGGACCGTGCCATAAGCGCCGCCTACGAGGTAACGAGAAAGCGCGACAGAATCTCAAATCTGCCCTAAGCAGATGGGAGTCGCCGAAACTTACCATAACATATTGTCGCATACATGTCGGCCTGCGTCAAGATCAAGCACAGTGGGCACGAATGGGGCTATAATAAGCACGGTTGTTTTGAACACGTCTTTTGCAAAGTCAATTAATCGAGGTGAGATTTCGAGGCAGCTCTCGGGTTGTTCCCGAGGTGAACTGAGTAGGTACAATTGACAGTGGGTTCTTGGAATTTTTAAACA
>DF237248.1:20867-108498 GCA_000708835.1 Klebsormidium nitens
AGGTGCATATGTTTGCCGACATCCATGACTTTATTGTTTGCTATAATTGCATCGTGAGACATCTTGGCTTGGTTAGCATCGGCCTCGACTCTAGTAGGACTCGATCTTGACAGGCATGACAAACACCTGCAGCCTGTGAGACCTTTGTTTGCTGGCAAGTGGACCTGCGGATGTATGTTAGGAAGGTTGCACGCACATGCGAACAATTGCTGCTTGTACAGCTAGTAGATAAAGACGGTGAAGACATAGTTTGGATCAATCTGGAAGAGCTTAATGCTAGCTGAGCTGGAACCAATGTAGAGTACTCTAACCGTCGGCGGCGTTCAACTCGGATCGAAGGTATCAAATTGTCAGTAAACGTCTTCCGTTCGACAGTTTAAATCTCACTGCTCGTCAATCATGAGCCTGTTGCTTATGATATGCTCTCTCGGAGTCTGCCGCCTTAAGATGACGGTCTTATTGAAGCGATTGCATCCTGCCAGGTCTGAAGCTGTTAATACATGAAGAATGACTCTCAAGACTGGCTAACGCCGCCGGATCATCACTGATGCTTATAGCGCTCGCGCGAGGACCGATGCTCTAGCATGACCTAGCTGCTAGGCTGCATGCATCCAATGTTTTGACCTGGCACGTGTCTGAAAACTTGGATTCAATCGTTGCTAGGCCGCCCGCCACATGCTGCGCAATCCATGTATGGCTGCCGTTGAGTCACTTCCTGCCTCATTTTACCGTCCAAATTATGAGATTGAACCTCACGTATAGGCGTCAAAGGGGTCTAGAGCACCATTAGTCAGGCCGCTCATCAATTTAGTGATCGTTGCAAATGCACTTTCATGACCTTGTGCCCGGGGCCGATTAACCAGCAGCGCGTCCCGGGCCGTGCAGCATACGCGTAGCTACTAGAGGTTTTCTTGCGTACAAGGAAGGGGTGGCTGACACGGATCGGCTGTGATACGCAATTGTCATCTCTTATAAGCGCCATGTGCGGGCGGTCAATTGCCATTATTGTCATGCACGCCGGTTGCGCCGTCGAATAGATTACATCGTACACGCATCGATCTGGTAAAAGCGAAGGGCTTGGATCTCCAGGATCGATCAGTCATTCAGCTTGTAAGCTCTTGATAATGTATGCTTCATTCATATGTGATGACGAGTGCTCAGAGTCATTTTGTGGATGCCATTATTGTTCGAAGCCCCGGCGGCAGACGCCTGCTCCCGCCACTGACTTACAATTACGTGGTTGTGTGGTCACACTCAGTTTTACAGGTGAAAAAACAGTCCGCTCCTATCTCTTGTTTACTTCCCCGTTAGGAACGAATCTGCTGACTTTCAGTCTTCACAGGAAAGAGAAGATGCTACTTCTTTCCGGAATGGCAGCTGGGATTGCCTCTGATACACCGCCGACCTTCCGAGGAGCTTCAACCATCAGTGGTGAAACGTCTTCTTTCCGCCGTTCACCCAAGTGCTCGACGGGTGCGTTGGTGCCGCTTTCACGCTCAGTCAGAACGGCGGGCTCCGTGCTTGAGCCTTTCACTGAGTGCGACTTGAACCCCAGAGCTGCAGCCATTTCGCCAATCTCGCCAGCAAAGTCCGATCTGAAAGAATCTGTGAAAGACTCCTTTTCGCGGCTAGATCCGGACGCGAGAAACGTCTCGCTTCCGTACGAACGGCCTCCTCCGTTGCCTTCAGAATGAGAGGGCATCCCGGCTCCGTCAGCTAGGGTTACGTTCCGACCTTCAGCTAGTCCGCCTCTGCTTCTGGCCCCCGTCAGAGCGGAATCGAAAGTCAACGTCGAGAGCGGCTGACTCTCTTCCGCGATTTTCCTTCTCAGATCCGGCATCTTCCAGGTTGGGGCTTTCCTGTGAGCAGCTCCGTTGAGGAAAGATCCCAAAGGCGGTCGAGAAGTTACTGCTCTTCCCGCCTGATTTTCCGGTCCGCAAAGCTCTTCGTCACAGAAGCTTCTGTCCCCGGTCGAAGCGAGCCTGCTACCCCTGTTTTGAAACTCAAGCTTCCTCGGAGGCGAATCCCAGACGGCCTTCTCTTCCCGCTCGGGTCCTGGCTCGCAGTTGGCTGTGCGCTTCAAGGGTGCGTTGTTTTGCCGTAGGGAGAACCCAGAAGCAGGAGCTCGGTTCTTTCCGGAGGATGCCTTTGACATGGACGCGGCAAACGACTGTGCAGCGCTCGGGCCGCTTGGTTCTGCCGCTGCTGAGGAAGTGGATCCACTAGGAGCCCCTCTGAGGGAAGAGAGGGCCGTCACCTTTGGTTGCGCCGAGCGAGCGGAAAGCGTTGCGTCCGAGTGCGCCGACGGCCGGGAGAAGAGCTTGGCAGTGCTCGAGAAAGTACGCGTCCGCTCGGGAAGTTGCTCTGAGGAGGGTCCGTCTTGATTCGAGGAGGAGATTCTGCTCCGTTTCGGAGGGAACAGACTGTTCAACGGTGCTTCTGACATGTTCCGCTTTGCAGGAACGGGCTCCACTGGTGGAACCAGGTTTTCGGTTTTGGCGTGGGAAGAACCTCTGCTGGTCCATAGCGCTGAAAGAAAATTCTGAGGTCAAATCAGAAAAAAAAGGTTTAGCAATATGCATACGGAACCAAATTTGAATTGAGGCTCTCTTGTAAAACAAGCACTAAGGGCGGCACGTTCTAGCATAGTTCTTGCCAACATGGCACGTTTTCTCGACAACGACAGTCACAAACACAGAGATCTGGATTGAAAGGAACTCACATCGTTGCCATCCGTTCCATTCGCTCTGCGTCCAGTCCAGGTTCCTCTTGCAACATGCATGCTCGCACGCGCTTCTGTCTGCAAAGAGAAAAGGGCGTTCATTTCTGCGGAAACGCTATCAAGAGGTGCTCCTTAGTCTCAAGGCACATTAGGACCATTTTATCTGGAAGGATTACCGCTTCTGAGGTTTGCAACGGAAGCATACAGATACTCTCGGGCACCTCATCACGGAGTCCCTACTTGAGGAACAAAGTTTGACACGCCTGCAATAGTACTTCGAACCATTCTATTGCATCCTCACCTGCACAAGGGCACCTGCAAGCTTGCTGCTGCAGCGCCTCTCCTCCTGCCCCGGTATCTTGAAGAAGTTTTGCGGATCTGCAACGAAGTTCGAAGATTCATCACATGCGGCAACATGCATTCAATGGGCAATTCGTAATCAAAAGCAGTGGCAGCTTTTGAAAGGTACTTGGAAGTGCACTTGTCCAGCAAGATTTTTGGCTGAAACGGCGCAAAGACTGGAGCAATACCTGTGATACTAAACAAGGCAGCTCTGACCGAGGGGACAAGTCTAAGATTGTCATCGAGAACAGCTCACATGCTAGGCTCCACTGACGATCCGGCTGGTGGCATTTCCAAGCTTGCGCCGTCCGATCCAGAGCATCGATCCGACTGAATTCTGGTGTTGTAACGAAAAGCCGTGAAATCCTCAAATGCTTGAGGGCCCATGTGCGGTCTTGGCATCTCCTGCGTTTTCTTAGCTGCTTTTTGGGCCGCTTTTTCACCGTTCTTGGAGGCTTTCTGTGATGCTGATGACTTTGCTGGTTCATGTGCGATCTCAGACTTTGAGGATCGGTCGTACGTGACTTGTGCGGTTATGTCAAGACCAACTGCAAGAAGGAAAAGAAAATTGTTCTGGCTGGTCATGGAACGGCATTGCAATACGGGGAAGTCGTTCCCTTAAATACCGTACACCATGTGCGTTACGAACCGGAGGACAGACGCTTATCGCAGTCCTGAAGGAGGGTTATCATTGGAGAGCGTGCTGAGCTGTCTTACTACGACATCAGTGGAGTGGCCTTCAGAGCGTCTTGAATGCGTTGTACCGTTTGCAAAGTCTAGTCGGTTTTAGACCAGGAGCCTGATGCTTACCGTAGTCCTCCAAAATGACTGTGGCGGTGATGTTGGAGGGAGACCCGGAAGCGTTTCTATTGGCGACTACGGTGAAGTAGTACGGGCTGCAGAAAAGCGAACAACCAAGATATGGGCATCAAGTGGGGCTTTGAAGCCTGACGACTGTCATCTAAAACTCGCTTGTCAAACGGAATCCAGGTTTTACTTGAACAGCAGTGCAACCATGTGGGTCACAATTACTGAGACGATTGCAGAGATACAGGTTGAGAGTCCCTACCTCGAGAATTGGTCGAGCCTGCAAGGTACAAGGAGATGCAGTTGTTTTACTGCCCTCTAATCGCCACGAATCCACGACGAAGGAACCCCGGTTCATGTTTTCGGCAAGATTCAGGGATTCACTGCTATGCTCTTGGATTTCGAAGACTTGCTGGGCACTGAAACAAAGTCTCTGTCGATTTGATGCCTCCTGTCATACAAACGCTTTAAATCTTCATACGTCGTAGGTCCGTGAACAAAAAGAAACATACCTTATCTTCTCAAAAGCCAAAAGCCTGTTATCTTGCTCGCTCCCGACCACCTGCGAGGAAACTCCAGCTTTTAGGAGTCGTTGAAGGTGAGATCGAAAAGAGTCACTTGGATGAGGCTCTGACGTCAGAAAGTAACGTACGTACTTGCCTGCGCTTTCGCGGGAAGTCCTTCTTAATCAAGCCTCTATTTCTCCGGCGCTGGGCCCCATGAACCTCGTCTTGTGATTGCAAGGATGATGCGGTCAGGCTAGCGACTGGCGGATCATTTCAGATACACTTACCAGAGCTGCCGAATGCCACTGCTGGGCCCCCGCCTGGGACGGCGGCGAGATCCTGGTCAGCGTCACGAGGTACTCGTGTTGCCCGAGGAGATGCCTGTCCGTCTCATGCAGATCCAGGGCGACCCTTGCCGGCAGTTCTTGAAGGGCCTGCTTGAGCTGGTTTCCGAATGGGTACTTTCTGCCCGTGATCGTCTCCAGCCTGCGCGGGTCCGCCTTCTCGAGCGCTTCAAAGGTGGAGAAGCCAGCTGCCAAGAGAGCCTGAAGAGGGGATTGCGAACAGAAGGATTGGAAAGCCCTCCTTCTAAAAAGGCATGGTATATTCCGTGAGACCTTTGCAGATTGTAACCCGCTGCATGTACGTAGGTTTTATGCTAGTAGGCCATGAAATTTTATATGTGGACACTCATGTCCGTGTCGTTTCGTCAAAATCAGAATCTTACCCTTTGTGTCATCGTCCCAACTCCGTGAAGCTGCTTCAGCAAGTTGGTGCTGTCTTCCCACATCCTTTGACGGAGACACTTTGCCAACGTCAGAGCCGCGACAGTCTCCTTGTAGCGTTTCTTAGAGGCGAAGTATTCACTCATACACCGTGCAATACGGGAGCCGTTCGAGCAGATTCCGGAAACGTCCTGCGGAAATGGAATGAAGAACCAACATAAACCAGCTGAAAACTGGCTCTCTCCAAGCATGGTGCGTCAGAATCCCAGAAAATGGCTAAAGAAACCAGGGTATGAAGTTACTGGTGTGAGAGTATTCAATGGAGGCAGCGTAATCAATCTCACGACGTGTTGCATACACTGTACTTACTTGGGTAAGCGTGAAGTCAAGTTGTGAAGGCTCTGCAGAGAGGGCATCGTTTGCAAGGACGAAGATCTTTTCTGGGTCCGTTTGAATCCTCTTTTTGGGCTTTCCGTTCGGACCCTCGACATGAAAACGGATCCGGCCAGAAGAGTCGTTGTTCATGTCGTTGAGCCTTTTCTTTTCGTCTCGCCTCAGCTTTATCCCTGCGGCAGGAGAAGAGAGTCATCGGGGCACTACAGCAGCGAGTGAGCTCCGACGAAAGGGTGACTATTTCTTCTGCACCTCAAAGTAGGCCGTCGCAGTCTGCGGATAACATCCTCGATGCAGCGCATCAATGGTTATAAACAGAATTCATATCACGCTCTCGTTACTTACAAGAGAGCTCCTCAGCGCTTGAAAGGATCGACAGAAGCTCTCGCAGGTCGCCCGCTTCTTCGGTCTGCGTGATGAGCTTCATGGTTGTGAAGCTCAAGTAGAACCTTGCCATGAGTCTCCCAGGTTCTGAAGAATGACAAGAAGAGATGCATGAGGATTTAGAAATCGTTGAAATCTCTGGTTTCAGACGGACTTGTGGCGAGGTGATACAAGGCGTTGAAATAAAAATTTGTGGGTCCTGTTCGAAAACATGGCTTGTAAAACTTTGATGAGCTCACCGAGCGGCTGTAGGACGAAGCCATCGTCGTCCATCTCAATGAGACCGTACTTTGCAAGCTCGTGGACGTTCTCAACGCAAATTCCTGCAAATAAAATGCAAGATTCCGAGAGCCGTCAGAAGGACACGTCAGTAAGCCCTGGACCCTTTTGTCTGTAAGTAAAGTCTACAAAGCTCCTGAAAGACGCCTATTTCTGTAAGTATTTGAGAGGAACAAAAGGATGGAGAAGTGCCTCAAAACGACGCGCAATGCCTCAGCCAAGCCCTATTTTCTTAGCAGGCTTTCCTTTGAGGAAGCGGAGATCGCAGTGTTTTTGTTGAGACGCTTACCTTTCAGCTTCTCTTCCAGCTGATACTCGTTCACGTTGGCCTCGATCCCGTAATGCTTGGGATTCTGTACCGATGCCCAAACCACGTTTAAACATCGAACTTGGAAACGGGCCAAAGTACACTACGTTTGTGGTTACCATCATTTTTACATTCTCAGTCATTGAAGAAAGTAACAATCTGAATGGAAAAAGGATCTGCTTACCTTCTTGACACGCACGTATAGGTATGAGTTCTTCAGCCAGTCTATTGCCAGGCTGATGTCTGTCACAGTAAGCAGCACAACTTCTGCATTGAGGTGTTCCACGAGGCAATGAAGCAGCCTGCAGCAGAACCAAAATGCGCCAATTGCATACCATCAGATCACTTTGCTTCAGACGATGCGTCCCATGATTGGGCGTTGAGTCTTCACACACTGAATTTAGTCGTTCTACATTCACCGTCTAGTGGAAACGTGACGTCCCTTTATTCAACCGGATTAAGTCATGTACAGTGCTATTTCACCTGGATACTGTTCTGTTGCATCTTGTGCGCTTTGAATCTTTCAACCGTTGGCCGCAAAAGATGACGGCTTACTCTGACTCGACCGGTTGGGACCCTGTCAAAAGATTCTGGTACATGTGCACCTGCAGCAAAAGTTACAACACTCAAGTTCAAGCACTAGTATTCGCGAGATTCATGCCGCATCGAAACTTCTCAAACTTCCCCCACGCTGTCCTTGTCGGTGCTTTCAGACGAATGCACTTAATCCGCAGCAGATGTAGTCTCTCACCGTCTCATTCCTCGTCATGATGACAACCGTGCCCGTATCGTCATACTGAGGCCGACCTGCTCTGCCAGCCATCTGCAAAATTACAGGTTTGTTTTGAGCGCCGCTTCTTTGATTTCTGGACAACCGTGTCAAGAAAGCTTTCAGAAATGCTTCGTCTCCGAAATATAAAAGCTGCTCTCGAATCTGTCGACAACTTCAACCATACCAGAAAACTGTGCTGGATACCTGAAGTATTGTTGACCGGTCGTACTCGACGTATCCACCTTTATCCTTGGCACTGCAGACCCAAAGTAGTGGATTCAACGTGACTGCGTGATTTAATCATGAGATTCGAAGCGAATCAAGGAGCTTGCAGCTTAGAATTGCTTTGTGAGTCTTTACGAGAACTACGACAGTTACAAACTGAGCTTGGGTGGATTGGGCTCGTACCGCATGCCTCAGCAGGTTGAGAGAAGCATCCGTGCATCTGAGGTCACTCCTGCCTATCACGTTCTCAAACAACCGGAATCTCTCGGCTTTGAAAACTCTTACTAGAATTGGGTCGATTTGATGACGACGAGGTGGGCAGGAAGGTTTACTCCATGGGCAAGCGTGCCGGTCGCGCAGACAACTTGCAGATCGGCTCTCTTGAAGAGTCCTTCAATTGCAAGTAAACCAGAAGATTCAGGATTGAGGAGGAAGCATGTCAATGACAGCAGGGCTCCAATTTGTGCTGCCACAAATGAATGACCAACAAGAGTCGCATGAGGGGACTCGAATAAGATAGTACGAAAGATCGTCAAAAGAACTAGGAAAAGCATCATCGAAGTAGAGTACCTTCGACGAGGGCGCGATCTTTCGCATCGAGCGCCGCGCTGTGGTATGCAACTGAACGAAACCACGAAAATCTTTTGTTATGAGTGACTCAAACAAGGCTAAAAGAGAACAGGCAGTAGCAGAGAGGATATTAGTGTCCTTATAGTAGGTGAGGACGCAGCACATGAATCAAATTCAACGATGTCGTGATGCACACGACCATGCATAATCCTGATACTCACTTCCGTGCTTGATGCATGATTGGAGAATCTTGTCTTGAACCGTCAAGGCAGCTCTTTGAAGTCTTTCGTATTGCTCTTGAGACTTGATGAAGGGGTTGCTCCACCCCGGCTTATTGGTGTGCGCCACGAGAGCCAGTGCTGCGTCGGATGTTCCTTTTCTGGTGCTGCAAAAGACGAGCGTCGGACGCCCACCGCTGTGCTGCATGATGATATCTGAAAAAGACAAAAGAAGACCACGTACAAAGATTAGAGTCTGGTGAAGCGGAACGAATATTTCTCTTGTTTGTCTGCGATGAACAAAAAGCTAGAAGATCACATGCTTTAGGAGCTTTGCACGAGGAATGCATGGAAAGCGGAACTCACCGTTCAGGTAGCTCAGAAGTTTCTGCAAGGAAACAGATTATATATCAGATGATTCTGTATGAGGGTACAGCTTGTCAGCAACATACTGGCCATTCGTTATCTGCAGGCTTTGTAAAGACTGCAGGGTTGCAGCAGACCTTTTTGGACAACGAGCACATGACCACCGTTGGCAGAGAATCATTCTGTCGTACGAAAAGACCGGTACAGAAGAGCGCTTACCTTCTCGAAGAGGAAGTCGTTTCTAGCCGCCGGATAGCCTGCACAGAGCGAAGGACGTTGAATAAAAGCTGGATTTTGGGTACATTTCAGAGGAAGACCTAGCAGGACAGAAGGAGCTTTGATCTATCCTATAAGATTTAGGTGGTCCCGCGAAACAGGCTCTACTCGAGACGATCGGCTTGTCTTACCATAGACCTTGGTGGTAAGTTGCACAGGTCTCACTTCCTCGCCGAATCTGTGATGGAGCAAGCAAACTCAAAGCCGTCAGGGACTGTTTAACCGAGGGGTAGAATCAGCGCAAAATCGTTTGGTTCGGCTGAAAATAAGGAAAGACGAGTTGTACGAAAGAGGTCCCAACCAAAGTGGTGAAAATCAAGTCGAACTTACACTTTTACACCTTGGACCGGACATCGAAGCCATTCTGCGATGTCTCTGATGTTGGGGATCGTGGCGCTGACGGCCATCAAACGGATCTTTGCAATAGGAAGGGACGTCATCTCGGGATACCTTGCAGACAAGAAAAAAACCGCTCATGGAAATCTTCGACCCAACACTGTCATGGAACGCAATCAATCAAGGCACGGGCGCAATTGCAGTCTGTTTTTGCCTTGATTGTCATAGAACATGGCTTCAGTGAAGTTGCATTCCACCTGCATGCATACAGGATTATTACTTACCTGGCTAGCATCTTCAATCGGCTGACAATGGCCTCCAATGCGGCACCTCTTGACTCATTTAGCAAGTGAACCTCGTCGATAAGGACAAGGGCAATGTCCCCGAAAAATGACATGCCTCCTGAATCATTTCTCTTTCTCGTCAAGGAGTCAAACTTCTCAGGCGTCGTGAGGATTATGTCAGCATCTTGAAGCTCCTTCAGTTGCGCGATATCGCTGTCACCTGCAAGGCGTTGGCGTGTCAATCTTCACTGTCAGTAAAAGCAGATGTCATTTCGTCAAAGACTTCTCCGTTCTTGAAGCAAATGCCTTGTAGGGACCAGATGCTTTCTGAGAATTACTCCCATCCAAATTATTTACTCACCTGTAAGCTCTCGACAGCATAGACCCAATCGACCTCCAAACTTCTCCTCCCATTCTGCCAGCTTCTCTTGGACTAGTGCCTGAAAAGGCAGATAATGGATCACCGTGGGTGACTCCTTTTACCGCATCTGACCGGAGAATCTGCCAGATTAAGGTAGTTGTCGCAAGACAGACAGTTTGATTCAAGCACTCGTTGAGGCCCCGCCTTTTTCCGTGACCGTTCCCCCGAGCTTCACAAACAGATGCAACAGATTCCGATCGACACGTAGACTCACCTTCATTGGGGCAATGTAAACCTGCAGTTCAAGACATTTTCTCCGGTCAGTCAAAGAGAGGACATAATTTCTTCAAGAGGAAAACGTTATGGCCTGAGCCAATTCTGTCGGATTCCAAATTTTGCTATGTTTACGTATTGAAGGCACTGCCCCAGTCTTAGGTTACAGTACTGAAATTTCTTGCGCATCCAAATATCTGCAAACAGGGTACTGTACGAAACCCAACTACAATGCATCTCACCGTTTTCAGCAGACCAGGCTGGTGAACAAATGCTCCGTCTCGATCGAGGAAGCGTGTCAGTAGGCGCAGGATCGCCAATTCAAAGAGGACAGTCTTTCCGCATCCAGTCGGAGCTGCTCGCAAAACAACGAAAGACAGTGAGGACCACTTTTACTATGGTACAACCGAATGGTACCTGTTTTTGCTCCTGCTCACGGATGGATAAAGTCTGATAATATCGATTACTTTCAGGAGGAATGAAGATCGGATCAAACCCCTGAGACTCACCTGCAACGACTAGATTGTGGTCCGATTCATACGCTTCCCTGAACGTGTCACTCTGGACCGAGTTGAAGTACCTGGCAGGACACGCAGCCCCACGATGAGTTCTCTGCTTTTCGTGGGGCTGTTGTAAATACGGTGCAAGCATCTCAATCCAACTTGTTTTGAAGACAGGTGACCTTGGGTAATTCTGTGATTTAGCCATAAATTCCTACGCCGGAAGAATGCGCATTTGACGGAACACGTGCTCACTGAAACTTGCCTGAAATCGAAAACGTTCTGGAAGCAGAACGGTAAGGCGGTCACCGCTTTCAAGGCATAGGACTCCATCTGGACTGCACACAGAGGTCAACGTAGTTGATTTCCGACCCGCCAGGTTTGCTGGTACAATTAGCTGCTCAAGAAAACCTTGACGATGATGAGGTCAGACTGCCGAGTCTTCGTTTCGAGAGGCCCTCAAGTAGTCGACTCCATGAACGATTGGTGACACAGTACGATTTGATGCACGCGCTCTTGAAATCTTAAAAGGCTCCGTGGCCTTTTGATTATGAGCCTCTTAAAGAACAATTATCTCATGCAACGACCTCGCAGCACGCTTTCCTTGGATCACTTGTGTCTCACTGTCCTAAATTGTGTTGAAGTCGGCTTCAAATGTATCAAGAAACTTCACAGTTCCTTTGAGATGTGTCAGTAATCACCCCATGGTTCAATACGTACCTGAGTTGAAACGCAAATTGCATCATTTTTGACCTTCCGAAGGAACAACTCGTTTCGATCTGGACTAAGAGCTCACCTCACTTTTGCTTCCTCCTTCCGAAAGCAATTTTGGTGATCAGGGGGATTCGGAGAGGAAGCCCTTCTGATCAGAAGCAGTCTTTCAGTCTTTGCATAGATATAAGATGGACCTGAAAGACCCGTCAAGGTCTTCTTAGTCCCCACGCCCCCCTCTTGACGCAAATTTTGTGCCCACGTTTTCAAGTGCTCATATTGCAGATTGCTTGAAAGACTATGCGCATGCTCTGCCCTCTAGCTGACATACTGCTGCACCCCTGCTCCTCCTTGAGCATCTTAGTCGGATCATTGTGGACATGAGCTTCCTTCATATGGAGGTAAGACCTAGCGCCGAACTGCTACCCTGTTTCACACTTTTACCAGGGCGGCCGGCCGCTGGACGTTTGGCGCACCCAGCCGCCCGCGGGTCGCCCGTAGAGTTCTGACGCGGCCGCGTACGGGCCGGCGGGCGGCCGTCAAGGCCGGGCGTCAATCGCGCGCGCATTGCGCGATCTTGTATACCCCTACAGCGCGCGCACACAGGGTACATACGGTACGCACGTACCGTCCATTGCAGGGCTCAGGGTTTAGAAGAACGATGCTCCGATCGAGAGCTGACTGAGTCAAGTCACTAGCTGCGCGACGTGACGGTTGGCGGCGCAGGCCGCGGGCGCGCATCGCGCGCGGCCCCATCAACATGAGCCGCCTGCAAATTGTCTGGTCAGGACTGGTCAAGACGGGGCGCCTTTTTTATCAAAACATATCCAAGATCGACCTAGGTGCCTTCTTCAGGCAACTTGGCAACCAAAGTCTTTGCTTCAGATTCTACCTCTTGAGCGGAGAGCCGAAACGTGTTGAATGTTGCAGGAATGTTGCATCTTCTCGTGGAGAAGCAGATCGGACTACCTCTGTTTGTCGCCCTAGACGCAGAGTAGTGGGTGAAGTTGGTGTCCCGGGTTTTATTAGCCGATGATGTACGGTGCGGCACAGCGAAGCAGCAGGTTCTGCGAAAGACCCAGGCGTGCTTAAGTAATAAGGAACCAGCATTTGATGCACAAATCTAGGCTCGTGTTTTGAGCCATGGCAGAAGTGTCGTCTGCGGATGACACGCAATTCGTTGTGGCCCTTATAGAGAATCGAGCGAAGGTAACCACTTCCCTTTTTGCTTTTTGAAGTGGAATTGTAGGCTACGTTGTGCGCTGCTTGGAGGAAGCTGTGGTATGCAGATATAGCTTCCTGTGTCAGGTCTGAAATTGTTGACTGTCGAGGAGTGTAAGACCATCTGATGTGTAGCTCAAGGTTTTTCTCCTTAACGAAGCATTAGAACGGCTTTTGCTAGCAGCTTATCCATCCATAGAGCACCGCTGCCCACGAACGGCTTCAAAAATATTTCAGAAACACTTGGCAACAATCAAGGCTTGCCAACTCTTTTCCGTGCAGGAAGTTGGCATGGCTGCATTTGATCTAAGAACGGCTTCCTTACACCTCTCACAGTACATAGAGTCATCCAGGTCATACCAGAACACCTTGACCTTGCTTCAATACTTCGACCCAACAGAACTGATCACGTGTGCAAGCAACACTGACGGCATCGCGTCCCTGATCGAGCATTCTAGCCTTACGAGCGCACGGAAGTTAAGAAGCCCCACTCTTCAACAGCGATCTGAATCCTGTTCGACAATAAACCTCGCAATTGCAACAGACTAGGCCTGCTGAATTTTGGTTGTAAGCACAATGATTCTTCATGAATTGACTTGAAGAGAGATGCGGCTTTTAACTACAGACGAATGTGCAGTAAGATCTGCGAAAGCGGTGAATCCTGAAGCATCCCGTCTTTTTGTTGACAGACAGCTGTACAAAGGGGGTGTTTTGACGACACAAAGGTAAGCTCTGTTGTGAACTCCTTGCGCTGATGTCACATGTCCGTTGCAGCAAGAAATAATGACCTCCTCATACTTCAGACCTCTTAGATTAGCTTTCAGTTTATGACGAAGCTGACTCTTCGATCCTGTTCAGGGTGCTCTTCTCGTGCGGAGTTTTGCTGTCACGACAGACTCCACCAATACAAATCTGGACTCGTATTACAAGCAGTATTATCTGGCCCTCGGAGCTGCTTCCGCTGCTCTGAAATGGTAAGCGTCCCAGATTACCTGACGTCGATGCTTATCTGTCTTTCAAAACATTGGTGTTTAGAATACCATCTGGTCGGTCAGCTGCTGGATCTTCAAAGATGGATTCTGTAACGCTAAAATAGGCTGAAGGCGATATCTACGTTTCTGAATGGCGAGCTGGTCTGCTTGCCTTGCAGGGTTGAGTGCGAGAAGGGTATCCTCATCACTAGCCACTCTCTGAAGGTAAACTTACTCAACCTCAAACTTCAATCGGGTGTCGCATTTCCAAGAACCTCTTTGGAAAAGGCCAAATATTTCTACATTTTACTATGCTTTTCGGTCAATCTTGACCAACTTGCATGACACATGTTGCAACCGTGCGCTACCGCTCCAAAGGATAGAGACTTACACAAGGATACTCGCTTTGCAGGTCACATACAATGGTAGCTACGACCACATGAATATCGACTCAACAAGGTGATTGGCCAGATCTGGACCTCAGCGGCTACGATTCCAGGATCTCATTCCGTTAGTGCGTATACTGAAATATCTGGCAACTTCATATGCTTCTGGGACATTCGACCTGCTCCTTGTCTCGATTAGTAACCACCTTACACACATGCACTTGCACTTGAACACATACTGCTTGAAATTTCCGCTTCAGAGCTTCCTGTCGCTGTCTTCCGTTCGCAGTGTCCAGAATCTTGAAATCATAGCGCCTCTGTGGTGTTCTCCGAGTACGTCCTCCGCCAAGGCAAAGAAGGGAAGTCTCTTTGGCATCTTGAATAACACAAAGACAGTTTGCGGGTAAGTCCTTTTAAAAGAATCCGTACATCTTGATGGTACAAATCTCATACCTCTCTGCAACTGAATTTTTGACAGATTGGTTTGTTCAGGACTTGCGTTGAGCCGCTTCTCGACCTTATTATGCGTGAGAAACCAACAAAATTAAACTTCGATGCAGGAGTCGACTGCTGAAAGCAAATCTGCTTCAGCCACTGAAGGACATCGAGACCATAAACACGAGACTTGACTGTCTGGTAAGCATCCTCTAATGAGCAAGTTGACTATCAATCACCTTTTCAATGATTTAAAATTCCAACAGCATTTCGTCGCACCAACCCGCAACACTTGTGCTTGCTAGTCACTTACTACAAACTTTAGCGGGCCCCACTATATTCGAAGAGCCATTCGATTTTCGCAAAACTACATGGCTGTGCAGGACAACCTCGTGGACGATGAGAACCTCTTCTTCAGTATCCAGCAAGTAATGTCTAAAGTACCAAAAGACATAGGTAAGAACGAGAATCTGGACGGGTCTCCTTCTTGCGGAAGGAGATGAGAGGATAACATGGTATCTTTTCCGGCATCCCGCATCCTTGGCTTAGTATCAACCGCCTTAAACACTGCAATCTTTATCATAGATTGACTTCGTGGCTATCATATTGAGCCGCTAAGTGCAATCCTTTCGTGGTGTCACATCTTTTAGCCGTCGACGGGCGTGATCCAAAGCTCATGCCGTTGCGTTGCGACTCGGATACCTTCGTTCTTCCTGCAGATCGCGTCTTTTCGCAGTTTGCCTATAAACTGAAAAAGTCGATGAACATGGAAAGCAGTGGAGCCACCACGATGCGACGCAATCAGCAACTGGTCGCTGGAATCATCCTTCTCAAGGAGGCTCTTGCGTTGATACCAAGCCTCGCCGAGGTAAGAGCAGAGAAACTTGAAATTGCAGGCGCTGACCGCGTATATTTGTCGTGTTCGAAACTCCTCGTCTGATTCAAGCATTTATTTGGAGACTTCGAAAGTGCTTTGCTAGTAGTGGCCATGTTACTGAGCTCACTTACTTTCGTCTGAATTTTATCAAATTTTGAGAGGTGAATTCTGCGGCCGCCTCTGTGATGAGTTTCAGCCCCCTGGCTCCATGTGCAGGTTCTCTCTCAGGCGAGCTGCTCACTTCTCGAGAACATCAGGGACTCTGTTTGCCTCCATCCGAAAGTGAAGGAGCTTCAAGATAGGTGAGGCTTCCTCATCCTAACACGATCCACAAATGACGACAGAGGAAACTTTCTGACTTGATTCGAACGGACGGATGCAGAACCATTAGAGTGCTTTGAAGCCCTGAGCTCACAACCGGTAGAAATAATCGCTTCCTTTCCTACCCGTTCAAGGTCATTTAATTCGGTCAGCTTCAGAACTGGTAGTAAGAATTGCTTTCTTTCCTACCCGATCAAGGTCATTTACTTCGGTCATTCCATTTTGTTCCGCAGTATCGACGACATCATCGATGAGGATGTCTTGCACTCCCGCCAAGCTTTCGTGGCCCGCACGCAGCAGTGCTTTGCGGTGAAAGCGGGTTTGGACGGCTTTTTGGACGTAGCGAGAAAGGCTTTCTGTGAAACCACTGAAGGTAAGAGGCATGCAGACTCAATGTAAACTCAAGCCCCCAGGACTCGCTGCATTTCGAACGAGATCCGCGGGTCTCATCGGAAGGAACGTAATCTCCTGGCCTTTCGCATCTGAGAATCTTGCCAGAATCCACTAATTTCAAGATAAGCTTGATTTTCTGGGAAATAAAGACTCCGTTGGCGTTTGTCTCGCAGATATGCACGAGCTGGCAAAGCGATACCGAGAGGAGTATGATCTCCCGAACTTGAAGCTGCCGTACAACGGGAAACAGGGCTTCTACATCAGTATCCCTGCGAAGGACGTGGAGACCGAGCCTTTGCCAAGGATCTTCATTCAGGTGACTAAAGATACAGCTTGCAACGTCGTCCAGTACAGCGCGTTCTTGTTCCGGGCATGCCCGCAATCCCGTGTAATAATATGTCGAGAGTCACTTCGGAGTCCAACCCAGATTCTGAAGCAGATGTAGATGACTCCTTCCGCAGCTAGTCCAGATATGAAGAGTAAGCCAATTTCTTTCATCTTCTTTATTGCAGGTTACGAAGCACGGGAAGAACATCTTCTGCTCCACGCAGGAGCTTGTAGCTGTGAGGATTTCTCATCACCCTTTCAAGTTTCCAGATCCATCGAAAGCCTAGCATGGTAAAAGCCTTCTGATTTGAGTCCCTTGGAGGAGGCGTCTTCTGTCAGTCTAAACTGGTTCTTTTCTTCATCTTGAGCCTTTGATGCTGCTCCTTTCGTGGCTCCTTACTCCATCAAATTGGTATTCTCGTACCATCTTCAAGTTTCTGGAAAGTCACGAATGTGATCTGAACATCTTGCTTCTATTGTTTCATGTCGCAGTTGAACGTTCGAAACAAAGAAGCTGCTGCCGACTGCTATTCGAGAACGGAGAGGGCTCTTGAAGGTATACTCGTGACTCCAGTCAGACGACAATAATCGTGTTTCTGAAATACGGTCTCGAACACTGTTCTTGTCGCTCGTCCTCACAGTCCATTCGTCTTCTAGGTCGGTAGACATATGCAATCATCCATTGCAGATGCTTAGCATTCCCGGCACAACCCAAAAACTCCTGATCGATCCGGGGATTTTCGTTCTCTTGCAGGGCTGTGCCAGACCATCCGTGAGAACATCCAGTTGCTCATGCTCCTCTCGGAGTCTGTGGCTATGCTGGACATGCTGGTCAACTCCTTCGCGCACATCGTCTCGACGAGCGCGCCGGAGACCTACCACCGACCAGAGTTCACAGGTACTCAAAGATCTTCAGATGCACGGGTAAAATCTGGCCTGAGCTTCGAGTCAGGTCGCAACACTTCAAAACACTCTGCTCTTGTTGCTGGAGCCGGACGTCTGGTAAAGGATTGTATTGATCAAAATTGAAAGTCGCGTTCCTTTGTGCAGAGGATGGGCCCATCGCTATCGATGCCGGCCGCCATCCGATCGTCGAGGGCCTACATTCTGACACGCCTTTTGTTGTAAGGGGCCTTTACATCAGCTGATCCTTGCGATCCTTCATTGGATCTTCAATTGAATTTGCTTGGGATCTGTGTCCGCAGAAGCAAACCGTCTTCGCTCGGTATCACATAGAGTCTAGAGATCAAACACCGCAGAAAAGAAAGGCATTAGACCTCATCCACCTTATCAAGTGTTATTGATCCGAGATTTTGTTTTAGCCTTTTACTTCGAACCTTGTTCGAACAAGACCGATCGATCTTAGTATATATTCTCTCATTTTTCCCGCTTCTATTGTTTCCAGGCAAACAGCACCTTTCTCTCGGAGGCTTCTAACATGATGATCGTAACAGGGCCCAACATGTAAGCCCAGCTTTTTCGTAGTTTCTCAGAAACCCGGTTTGACGATTGAGATGGGTTAGCTCCTCCGTTTGGGTATCAGAAACTGTCAGAAACTGCAAAAGCAGAGCCGCTCCTGGGTGTTCTCGGAGTGAATATGGAGCAGAAGGTGGAAGCAGAGATTTAGATAAACTTCATGAAGCATTACTGCTTTTTCCACAGGAGCGGCAAGAGCACTTACCTCAAGCAGGTCAGCCTGATCGCGGTCATGGCACATGTTGGCTGCTACGTTCCCGCGCGATACGCGTCTTTCCGTGTGGTAGACAAGCTGTTTACCAGGATTGGCGCTGGAGACAATCTGGAGAGCAACTCGAGCACCGTAAGCTTCATCGACCCGTCAAGCCTCGGTAACTTACTGACTCTCAATCTGCAGACTGAAAGTATCACGAATGCCTTTGAGCGGGATCAGAGCAACACTGCTAATTCGAAGGCCGTTCAGAAACTCTCTTCACAAATCGTGGAGGGAATGTCCAGTCCGAATTCTTCGACGAGATGGCCATACAGTTCACCCTCAAGAAATGCGAACTGCCAATCTGCACTCGTCTTCTCGCCTGCTCATGTAACTTTCTGCGATGGCCTTCCTCCTGCAGTTTATGACTGAGATGCGCGAGACGGCCTTTCTCATGCAGAACATGACTTCCAGGTGGGATCACCAACCACCCGATGAGACCTGAAAGAAAGCTTGCTTTGTTTTTCTGCCTTCATACGCACGACTTCCTTAACCTAGATGTTCTTCCTTTTATGTGATTCTGACCCGCTACCGCTGGGAAGCGTGGGTGAAGGTATATCCAACGATCCTTTGCTCGCGTCAGAGCCTCTCTTCCTATGTGCATTCAAGGTCCTGCACATCTTGTAAGTTCTGCGCTCTAAGCTTTTCTTCTCACCTCCGGCTCAGACATAGCCGTTTTTTGTTGCAGGAGCCTCATCGTGATAGACGAGCTGGGGAGGGCTACGTCCAGCACCGACGGTCTTGCAATAGCGTGGGCATGTAGCGAGGCGTTGCTAGCAACAAAGGGGTGAGGAAAGAAGCACCTTCGCAGCGCTTTCAAAGATGTCGCTTCTCATGTACTCTCCTAATGAGGCAGCACATTCCTGTCCCCTACGTTGTCCAGCGACACTTCTTTTCACCGTCTTCTTCCCTCGGTCTGCTATACCAATCAGGAGACAAGCTCGGACAAGCCATTGCTGGAGAGAGGTCTCATGAAAAGATCAATATCTTAGCCAAGCGCACCCGTTTGCCAGCCTGCTGCTGTCGAGATTTGCAGGTACGTTGTCTTCGCTACCCACATGTCGCGCCTGGCCGAGCTCTCGAGCATCTACCCGAACGTGAAGGTGTGCTTCCTTTCCGTCGCGGTCGACAACAACCGGCTCGACTTCCAGTACAACCTCCGGGAAGGCTACACGGACGTGCCGCACTACGGGGTGCTTCTGGCGGAAGTTGCGGGCATGCCGTCGGAGGTCATTCAGGACGCGAGAAGGATCGCGCAGAAGCTCGATGACCAGGTGAGAAGCAGCGGACTCCCTGGTTTTGCGTTCGATTTATCGACTGAAGCGTCGAACTTGGTCTGCTTTCTGATTAACTTTAGCACGAAGCTTGAAACCATTTTCCGAGATTTCCGTCTCTTGTCTTCCCAGCCGAGAAACGCGTCATCGGGATGGTCGTTGAAGGCCGTGCATTTCTCTGCATAAGTATTTGGACTTGTTCTGTTGACTAATTGTCTGCAGCCATGATGCGCTGAACATCAAGGTTTGCATTGGATGCAGGAAACAAAACGGCTTGATTCCGGGTATTCCGCTTACCTCAATCTCCGGAAGGACTACTACGTTGCGCAGCGGCTGCTTTGCTTGCGTTACGCAAACTTAGAGGAAGAGTCGATGAGGGAGTACTTGCAGAATCTCAAGGACCAGTATCTCGATGGGCAGATTGGATGAATCAGTAAACGGTAGACGGTCATGCTTTCAGCCGCGTTCAACGGGAGACTTCCGGCTTGAATCCGCTGCGCGCGTTCTGGCGGAAGTATTGCTTGTCGGCTCCTCAAATGTTGGTTTGGTCCTGCTCTCTGAGCTTAGGTGCACGTCTGTACACAATGCTCCAAAGCGCACGGCAACCGCAGTTTTCCTCAGCTCTAAAAATCAACACACCACATGGTCTTGAATACGCAGCTTTATGTTACGTGGTCATAGGCGCGCTTCGCGATCTTACGCTTGAAGAGCGACAAGCAAGAGGATACGTCCGCAGACCCCCTAACGCTTTGGCTCGATTACCATGTGCTCCATGTTTGCAGCGCGTGATCGAAAGACCGATATGTGGAAGCTCATGACGTAGCGTTTGGCGCTCTTAAAGGCTCGTCCTGTATCTTTGTTCTGAAGGCAATTTTTGCGTTGTGATGCTCATGATCGGCTATCTGATTACTCAAGGCGTACGTCAAGCTGCCAGCAATTGGTCCATATACGCAGAATATGCGCATGAGGCCCACTGCCAACCTGGGCCACCCTGGCCAGTCACTGAGTCAATTGCGAGCATGCAAGCTGGGTGCTGAGCGAAATTCAATGGACTCAGAAGTGTTCGTAGTGAGCTCTAGCTAGCGTGTACGTTGACGTACGCATGTGGGTCGATTGCCGCAAAGCAACGGGAGAAGGCTGCTTCCAAGCCATGGCTATCCAGCAATCACAGATAGCGGCAGTGTGCGTGCTGCTAGATACATATGTCTTATAGAGTCGAAGGACACGTACCTGATATATACATACGAGCGCAGACTGTCCAGCGACACCATTCTTCCAGGATATTCGTTTGCACGCCCCGAACTGACCGAGTGCAGAGAATGTCACAGTGAAATTTGCCCACTAACCACTATCTGCATGAACTTTGCATGCCACTTCCTGATTTGATGTGGAGCGCGATCGGTCCAGATGAGATTGCCAGTCATCATCTCTGGGTTTTCTGTATGTATGTATCCAACACTTTCATCATTATAAATATGGATCTGACTGAGCTTGCTCTAATATACAAATGCACTGTATGTTCTATTATATATGGCTCCGTTCCCCAATCCAGGCTTGTTCGAGATTTTTCTTGATATCTTGCCTCGCCCGCTACTCGCTAAGCACACTTGCCTGACAAATCATTCTGCGAGCGACGTTCTAATCCTTGGGAGTATAGATGAGAGGTGTGTACTGCGGCGACCACATTTGACTTGCAATCAGCTCTTTCAACCCTGCCTGCATTACGAGAAATGCAGGTCCCGTTCAAATACGCAGGCCGAAGTCTCGGACGGGCTCGGTCACAAAAGAAGAAGCAAGAAGGAAGCAAAGCAAAGCAAAGGGGCAGGATCCGTGTCTAGGAAACTTCTTACGAAGACAACTTGCAAAATACGAAAGAGGAGGCCTCAAACAGACGTCTTCCAAGGAGACATGACTACTTTGACTGGGTGCTGACCATCCGACCACTGATTCTATGGCTCCGGTCCTCTGAATTCGTGCAGAACGCTTTTTCCTCTCAAAAAAATCTACTTTAATGTCGGAGGTCCAACGTGAACCTCGATGCCCAATGCAAAAAGAGCACTCAAAACGGCGCAGATCGGCAGAGAACGACGATTCAGGGTAAATGCATTGATGGCAGGAACAAACGCTTATCAGAGGAAGTACCTCTGTCATGGCCCCCAGCTGGCGCGGCTTTATTCGCAGGCTCCCCCGGAAGTACCCGTCCGCCAAGTCCTCCTCGACCGCCTTTTTGACAATCGCCGATGCAATTTCCACCGATATGGAGCGAATCCTGCCACCAACACAAATCAGAACTCAGCATCGCACAGAAGGAAAGGCTGGTCAAAGTTGTCTTTTGGGAACTTTTCGGAATGCTGCCGCCTTAAAATGGTCCTTGGTTGCGAGCGGAAGCGTAATCTCAGGTGTGCAGATTGTATGTGTCCTTCGTCTGACGGCCAGAGCAAAAAGCTCGTTCTTACTTTTGGGTCCACGACAAACTACATGAAGCCATGATAAGGCTCATTTACAGTCCAGTTTGCAACAGACGTCTTTCCTTTGGCACGGATCATCTTCAAAGATCAGCATCGTCGTAGCAACCGCGCTTATCAGGGCCGGAATCCGCACGGAACGAGCTCGTTTGCAACAGTTGAGCAGCTTCCCGCCCTCGAAAAGATGGCTTAAGGGGTGCGGCACGGTAAGCGACCGAAAGCTTACTGTTCTATGGGCGGGTAGAGGATCCCTTGTTTCACCACTTCGTCCGGAACTAGGGCCGCCAGCCTGCAGCACGAAAGATACGATTGGCATAAGGGACCAACTTCACAGAAGTGGCGGACGACGATCATTGGTATTTTTCTGACTCCTTTTCTAATCTCTTCATCTGATGGCGAGGGTCCGTCGGATTTGCCGAACCTAGCCTTTAAATGACATAGATAAGCATCAGTTATTGTCATCACGTGCGCGCACTTTTGAGCACCCGTAAAGACCTTCCTCAGACCAGCAGTCGATATTGATCAGCTGACGCGCGACAATCCACAACCCTCTCGTTCTTTCCGCACACCATATCCTGTTTGACTTTTGCGGGGTCTGCAGACCCGCTGTCTTGAAAACCTCGGAAAAGATTCTACGATGACAATCTTGTCGTAGCTTGCAACATCGTACAGCTCACAATACTCTACAGCGACCGCGGAGCTTTGCACAGTTGTTTGCGCAAACACCACTTTTTTCGAAATAAATAGAGACACCCACCGTTCAGTCGCTGCATGTAGCATCCCGTCCGAGATTGTCCGCGCCCCGCACAGCATCGTGCCGAGACCAATCCTGCAATCAAAGAGAACGAAGCATCAGCACCATCCGCTCAAAGCTGTTACTGCAATTCAACGCCGTCCGAGACACGAAGGCCGGCGACCCGCTGGCAGAGGCGCCAGCTCAAAAGGGGCCGAACTCAAATCCTCCAGACGAATTCGACAGGAACGGGGGACATACATTCGCAAGAGCCTGCTCACTTCACGACTCCCCGCAAGAAAGGTGTGCTGGCTAACGGCACTTCACTCGACGGCGGCGCCAAACACGACAGGTTTTCAAGCAAAAATAGTTGTTCGATGCTGCTAGTCAGAGGCAGAAGTCTACGGATAGGGCGGGGTAACAGCCCTTGGGGACAAAGATCGTGCCGCCTTACCCTGGAAATAGGTACATGTTGTTCCTGCACAACAAGCGTTCCATCACCGTTAAGTCTCCTTTGAAGGGAGAAACATCGCGCGTCCGACTTGGCAAGGCTGAAAGAGCCGTCGCCTCACCCGCTCTTCGAGACGAGAATCGCAGAACAGAGAAGAAGGCAATAGCAGCTTTCCGAACCCCTCGACTTCGATCGAATCAAAAAAGTGGCCGGTCGTGATCGAAGTTGGACCTGCTGCATCCTACGAAGCGTGCCTTTTGCTCCGAAGGCACGCTTCATAGGATTCAGCCCAAGCTGGGCATGAACCACGTACATCGAGCTTTCAACCGCGAGAAAGTGGGAACAGGGAAGCGGCATCAGTTTAAGCGACTTCCAAAGGTTCAACCATTCCGACGGTTCAAGTTTACGTCCAGACAATCCAGCTTATTCAGTCCCGATGCAAAGATCGTGGTCCAACACGTGTCCGCATCTGGTCATCTAAGTGAAGACCGCTTATATCGCAGTTTGCAATTTCATGTCAAGTGGAATTGACGTGTGAGATACAAGTCGCAGCTGCTCACCCTTGATTCGTGTGGCACACCCGGCCATCATCTGCAGATGGAAAGCAAGCGCTTCTTAGAGACCCAGATTAGCAAAATTAAAAACCCGTGACGTCATGCAAACCCTTAGCATTTGCGGCTGACATAAGGATCCAGACAGTCGACCTCAGTCCTTCTGAAAGGAAGATCAAGTCTGGCGATATGTTGATCATATCAGCACAGAGGCGCAGAACCAGAAGCTGGACTTAGACGTGACGTAAAGCAAAGGACGAGCGTACAGACGTCAAGGGTGTTTAAGCGAAAGTGCCCGGGGAGTCTTACCGAGCACAACGTCAGGGAAGGGGCTGCCGCTCGCAAAGATGGCGCGGCCGTCCGAGGCCTTGAACACCGCTTCCGCGGTGGCTTCCGCTGCAGAAACATGGTTAGACATTGTTAATACAGATTTTAGCATCGGGTTAAAAGAGTTAGAGACGGGGTCAGAAACGGGTTGTGAGTGCTTAAGGCAAACGGGCCAGGAACACCAGGCTTCTGCGGCGGGAACAGGATCTCAGAAAAGGGTTGGCATCGGGATCAAAGTGGCTTGATACGAGGTCACAAACGGGTTTCGAGTGGTTAGGAAAGGGGCCAGGAAAACCGCGGTGGCTTACACCGCAAAAACAGGGTTTGATATTGTCAGGGAAGGGGTCACGTTCAGGGTTCTAATGGTTAGGAAGAGGTCTTGAACGGATTTCAAGTGTTTGAATCTGCCCAGGACGAAGATTGGAAACGATGGATCGGAGGAGTGAGAATGCAGACGACTGTCAAATGGGAGGCTCATAATTGCTGATTGCTGGAGGGGATTGCAAACCAGGGAACAGTTGGTTGAAAGCCGGGAGTTGTCAAGCTGAAATGGTTTTGGAGATTCTACTGAATAGATATGACGTAAGGAGTTCTGGACGAGTACGTGGTCTTCTAATCTATCCCTGATGCTTGCGACCGGTTCGGTAGAGACACCGTCCAGATCCCTTGCAAAGTTTGTTCGCAAGGACTTCCCGACCTTGTAAGGACGTACCTACAAATCTCAGGGCCTACGAACCCAGACGATTGAAAACCTTCGATGCTAAATCCTGAAGCCCTGCACGCCTCTACTGGTTATGTAGGGCCACCACAGGGCTCACCTTTACTGGTCGGGTTGGACATGGGAAAGATAACGGGGCGGTCCCGCTTGGCCATCTCCCGTAGAATCTGCACGCAGGGATTAAAGAAGGCGTCTACGTGACGTCAGCACCGGTCACATAAAGCAGAGACTTTTGCTCGGGGAAAAGACCGCTGATACCAGTTTCAGGCGACTGCGTATCACAAATCCATGCTTCGATGTCGCTTCTGTGACGTCATGTAGGACCGGTCCTGCGACGCCCTCTTTAAGGGGTCTGAGGTCATTGTAGTGTGTAGGAGGTTCAGGAGATTTAAGCTTCTGGAAAGCAACTCTCTGGTACAGCGAGTGGAGCAGTCGACCATGCAGAAATTGACATGAGTGGAAGAACCACAAACGCAAAATCACGTTTCGACTTGAAGAGTGCAACGCCGAGGAGGGTCGCCCGGAAAGGTTGTGCAAGCAAGCTGACGTCACCGACAGAAGAGAGCCAAGGTGCCATGGGCTCGAGCATGACAAGAAAAGCCTACCTCCTTATTGAAGAGCCCGCCACAACCTGACAGGCCGATGAGGAAGTCTGGCTTCACTTCTTGGATCTGCGAAAACAGAGTGAAGTTTGGTCGTACGAGCCAGGTTTCAAAGTTCGTTCGGAAGAGGTCCCGGGCTTGTAGATGGTTTCTTTCGGTATAGCCCAGGGGGCGAAGAAAAAGTTTTGTGATGGACGGATTTATCTACGGGTCCTCACCTAACGATCAAGCGTTCGATTCCTAGCAACAGCAACAACGTCAACTCATTAAATTCTGCATCTATCAACTTGTGCATGTTCAATGTACTGCTGAAGTTCTATTGCTAAGAATCTATATGGGAGCCCGCTTGACTGAGGCGACTGCGTTGGAAGTAGAACAGCAGCGTAGGATTCCATTTCTTATTCGAAACCAGTCGCGCAGGGCCCAGCAGCACATAGGCGGCAACTATGCAATGCCATTACGTCGTTCCCCTTTCCGGCTCCCATATGCCGCACCTCTCACAAAACGCTCGTCAAACCAAACCACTGAAAACCTTTCCTTTTTGCACGAGGGAGACTGGGGGCTGTTGTAAGATCTCCGATTGTTAAGCCTTACGTCCCAATCTCAACTTCAAACGATACAGGCTGCATGCTGTCATGGACTTGGTGAGTGATCGACAGGACAGGATGATTGGGAGGTCTCACCACTTTGAGGAGGTTCGCACCCTCGGGCAGAGCGTTCTCCCCCGGGTCGCGTGCATATGCGCTGTACAGTGGGAGTAGCGGCTTCCGGTCCTTGGTGATGAGGCCCTGGAAACGGTGACACGTGGCAGGGATCAGGACGACACGGGGAAGAAAGAAGACAACAGAGGCTTGCGGGCTGAACAAGACAAAGCTGCTCAAGGCAAACGGAATGTGAGCCTGTCAAAGAGTGACTACCCATGCTTTTTTTGAGAAGCTTGGCTTGAAACGATCCACGCGTACCTTGTCGACCTGCGCGCTTATGCCGTGATGAGCTGAGGGAGAGTGCCTCAGTCAACAAATAGCATCAAAGAGTGTATCGGTAAAGCCGTGAGCCTATGGATTCTTCGTCAGTGCAAAATTGGCCGCTGTTAGAGCTGTTTACCGTTCATCTGACAACCCTCGGCGTGAAAGCTCGAGACAGCTACGGCCCTTCAATATTTCGTCAACAGTAAGCACCCAGCAACAAAGTTCTGGTTCCATTCGAGCACGAGATTCTTGAGCCACAGTGAGCACCTCAAGCTGACGTCTGAAGCTGTTCTGAAACTTCAATAGATGCAAAGTGTTTTGGTGTGAATCGGCATCAAGAGAGTTTCCAAGTAGACAAACCAGAGAGGTGATTCGCCCGGCTGCAATTGCGTTGGAAGAGCGGGCTCTCGAATGGCTGCCACTTACATCCTTGTCGACGAGCCAGAAGTTGTGCAGTGCGTGCGCCATGGCGGGCTGGGCGCCCCCCAGGGCCTGGGCCATGTTCTGACGCACCATGTCGACCAGACCCATGCCGGCGCTGCAGTGGAAAGAAATATATTTTCTCTTTTCAAGAGTAAGCTTGAAGGGGACGATCAGCCTTCATCCAACTGCGGACCATGTCGAGAACAAGACCCATGTCAGCGCTGCAGCAGAGAATGAAAAGGACGAGTAGGATAAACGACTGAAAAGGGTCCGCCGTTATGCGCTAGACCATTTTGACCAGACCCATGCCGGCGCTGCAGTGGGGATTGACGACAGAGCAGATTAACGAATGAAAAGAGTCCGCCTTTATTGGTCTGCGGACCATATCGACGAGACCCATGCCGGCGCCGCAGGGAAGAAAAAAGGGAATCAAAGACGAAAAAGTCAGCACTTTTCTACCAGAATTGCGGACTGTGTAGAAAATTCACAGCGCAGCTACCGGGACAACTTCGATAGCACGGCATCGATAATCCGTCTCTCTGCATTGCAAAGCGTGCCAACGAGGATCACGTCGGCGCTGCGTCTCGAGCGCCCTACTGCGCCTTTGTCCCACGGCTTGAAAGCCTTGAGGGCATCCAGGATTACTCTCAGCAATCCGGCGGATTCTTCACCATTCGCAATGCTGCTTTGAAATACAACATGATAAACAGGATACATTGCGGCCCGACCTTTCCTGGTCAAGAAGAAAATAGAGGGACTTTGGGCAAATTCTTTGCTGGTGACGGCAGACACGTTGATGGAAACCGCTCAAAGATTCGAATTTCGTACTCAAAATCGCGGTAAATTCCTGAGAGCATGGAGCTCTTGGTACTCAAACCAAAGGCCGAGAGCAGAGCGACGACTCGTCACCTTCCCGCACCCACGACGACAAACTTGAGACTGGCCAGGTCCTCCATGGGACGGCCCATGGCGCGCACTGCGCCTAGAATCCCGGCGAGCCCAACGCAAGCGGTTCCCTGCGGAGGAGAAAAGTCTTTTTTTAAAAGCATTAGAATATTATATTGATTTGATAATTTATAATCAATTCTGTAAATAGATTTATCATCTGTTTTGTTTTGCTGTAAATTACAAGCAGACGAACGAATTGCAATTCGATGCTAAGGTAGTATATAACTCCTTCAATGAATGTGCAGATGCGTTCACGCAGTTTCAGAGAACGTAGTGTAGATCTTTGATCATAGTGTTCATACTCTTCGACACAGACTTGGTCTCGTATCTGTATTGACTGATTCGCAGTATGCCATCAGATTCTTGCCATAAAGCTACAAATTAATTGATCACAGCATCGGTTCGGGCCCACGGGAATCAGGTAACAAGGCATAGCCACTTTGACTTTGTTTTTCAGGCTCGGAGTCCGGAATGCTCATTTGTTCAACTGAATCTTCCTATAGCCCAGCGGACAGAGCGGCCAAACCCAAGAAGTCTTCATGCAAAGGAGTATAAAGGTGACGGCAGGCTAGACGTGTAGCTTGGACTGACCTGCACGTCATCGTTGAACATGCGGTATGTGTTCCGGTACTTTTGAAGCAGCTTGAGCGCCCACTTGTTCTGGAAGTCCTCGAACTGCACGACGAGACACACAAGAGGTCACGCTGTCGTCATCTGTCTCGCGCTTAAGCCGCTAGCGATTGAAGCCCTTCGTCACGCAAGGGGGCTCCTGATCAAGTAAGCGGGAATTGCATCGAAATGAGCTGATCAGGAAATGTAGGCGTCGGAGAGAAAAGAGATCTCGTCTTTGCGGCTTTCCTTCCCGCTTCCGATTTGTCCATGTTCTTAAAACCGCTTCGGAAGCGTTGAGTCGAAGAACCACATGGATCGAAAGTCTAGATACGAGGAGCAAACACGAATGTAATTCCCGAGAAGTAACTTTCTAAGCCTGGATCACTCAAATCATGCACGTGTTCTTGCCTCAGGGAACCTCGTCTCCATATTTCTCGTCATCCGACACCATTACATATCAATGAGAGCAGCCCGCACCTGTACGATGACGTTCGGCCACCTGGAGAAGACGGCCTCCATGAACTCGTCGAGGATCTCTTCGTACGCAGGGCCCTCCAATCTCTCGTGATGCGCCCCCATGTCTGCAGCCAAACGGGCGGGCCTTGTCAGCGGGCACGCCGCTGTGCTGCACTCATTTGGTCTAACCTTGCCGTTGACACTCCTGCTGTTGTGTTGTGCTAACTTCTAAACCCTGACTCAGCGTAGAGTATGCATTCGTTGAACCGTTAAACATAGTATCTCACGTATGCTGAAATATCGACAGATTCCGGGTGCTGAAACCAAAGTTTATGTGGTGGGCAAAACAGAGACACACGAGGGACCGGTCGATGCGAAAAGGCTCCTGTTGGGAGCATCGCGAGTATCCGAAATGGTTCCCTTTCGCATGACTCCAAACATATGGGAGGCGCCCAAAGGTCCTCAAAACGGGGCGACCGTACCTGACTCCCCCAAACCGCTTTTTAACAGCGGCCAATGGTTTTGCAAAGACAACCCTCTACTGACAAGAAAGCAAGTATCACTGCCTTCGCTGCGAACATCGTGCATGCAAATCTCAAGCAACCAAAGCCCGCCAATCAAAACTGACATTGACGGTCCAAGCTCGACGGATTAAAGAGGGCGTCGGGGACCGGTCCCCCCTCCGGCGACCAGATAGCGCGCCATAGTGCACACTTGGTCGCTGAAGGCGATTTTGAAGATTGAACCTGAGCCGTCAGAAGAAATTTTCCCTCAGGACTCAGATGCACGGGTGCACCTTGGGAATCTGACGCCCTCTGTAAGTGCATACCGGTTACTTCAGAGTCTGGAGGAGAACGCACTTACACAGGTCGTTGTCGAGCAGGTTCTTATTATTCGTACCGACGTCAATGACGATTGGCAGCACCTGGCGGGCATAGGATGGGGTGGTTTGTTTGAGAACGCGTTTATCGGTATGTCACTTCACAAGCCTCCGGACAGGCCGATCAGATTCAGAACATTACGGGGCCATTTTAACAGAGTCCCGTGCTTCTTTATTGACGCAAACAAACGGATTGCAAGTCGCACTTGCAGTCAACAGGCGGCACACCCTCAGCGCTGGGTTTTCTTGACCCTTTCCGAAATGCAAGCCACCGAAAGAGAAGAAGGATCTTGCGGATAGCTTATGCCGCGATGATAGCCATAAGAAGCGGCTCGAAAGACAACTGGGAGTGTCACCTTCAAGTACAGAGAGCAAAGCTATGCGACTTCGAATGAAATCTCACCTTTCGTGGATTTATGCCTGCTCCAGCAACATACAAGTCGAGCTTTCCAATTACAACACCAATGCCTTGAACGCCCAGATCGCCCAAGCCCAAGATCCGGCTTCCGTCCGTCACCACAATGATATCAACCTGCGTCAGTGAACCATGTCTTGTCGCTTAGATGAGGTTGTCACTGGTCAGCTGTGCCACAGAAGAAGACGACACTTACCGAACGGCCGTAGCTGGCGCCAGTGTTGCAACAATCAAATGGTCAGTCGTGCCGTTTGCATAAGCAGTCGATCAAAAGGATGCAAGATGCCGTACCGCCAGAAGGGGCAACTTGCGGACAAACTGGACAACACTGGGTTGAGAGAAATCAACATTTCGTGCATACGCAGTCCCTTCAAGAATACTTGCGGACCTCACTTTAACGGCTTCCATGGCGCCTTTCGGATCCTTTCGGCTCGCAAAGTTTGAAGGGAGTTCGTTGAGTGGCTCTAAGCCCTTTCAAGGTTGTGAGGCTTACTTCGTTGCTGTTACTAAGGATTGTGCAATATTAATCACCAAACGACAGAAAGGGCAGAGGAGACAAACAAACGGTTAACGAAAGATCAAGTTACCCCAGAAGACTAGTCTTCGAAGACACACGGACGAACGATGTTAAAGAATAAGAGGGGCAACGGACCTCTTCGCCCGGCCAGTTCCACACCATTGCGGAGAACTCGCCCTTGTCCTCGGAGCTGAAGTACATACCTCGAGGTCGTCGGTACAGACCGCTGAAGTTCTGGAAACGAAGAAAAGACGAGAACTTCTCATGCTTCTGTCACGAGAAGGATTTTGGCGCCCGGGTCCTTCACAACACTTTCGAAGCGTTCGTCATGACTTTTTACTTGCACGGGTCAGATTGTGTATTTCAATATTTCAGCGGCGTGGAAGAGGCAAGCAAGGGGTACAACAATCGGAATCAACGGCTAGACTTCAGGATATCGAGATTCGATATTAGAGAGCAGTGACTATTGGGAAGACAACATGCAAAAATGGGGCTTAAAAAATGAGAGTCTGTGAGCTCAACGACTTATTATCTATGCGCAATTGATCAAGAGACGTGTTGGCTTGTTTTGAGATTCCAGCGACAAGGGCAATAGACATCACAAAGTTCGCACAAACTGCATGCTTCCCTTTGAATCGACTTGCATCACCAGATTTGATTAAGCTACGTGTATGTATGTTTACTTCCTCTCCCAAAAGCCTACGTGACGTGGCTTTCCTTACTTGACAGACTTGGCCAACAATCGGTGTATAGATGATAGGCGCCAGTTCCTTGATGTTAGCATTCACGATCTGGCAGATGAGAAGTTGGGAGAGTCAGCATGTGTATAGCCTCATAGGCTCAACCAATCTTCTGATTGTCCTGCATAGAAGACGAACACTTTCAAGAGCACTACAGACTTTGATTGAGATTCTCCGCTGTCATGCAAAGATTGCAGATGAAAGTACAGAGACAGTACCTGACTATCAAACAGTTTGCCTTGTACGAGGCCCAGGATCTGACAGCAAAGCAGAGAAGCTCTATGCAGTATATTGCAGCGGCCTTTGATATAATCCCACAATCCTCTCTGCATTCTAGGACCTTTCATGTCGATCATAAACATGGAGAACACAAAACCTTGCCTTGTAGTACAGGGTCTCGTTCCTGTCGTGCATCCTGTTTAGCATGCGCCACTGCTGCATAGGCCGCTCCTCGTCGTTGGGGATCTTGCGGAAGTCGCGCACTGTCAGAGTCAAATTCCATTTCAATTTGAGTAAAAAAAAAAAAAGGGAGCCTGGACCACAAACATCAGCTGAAAGATGGTAGGCAACATGGCTTCTGTTCATGGTTCCAAAGATTGCGATCTTGCCAACTGCCTCAAGCTTTTCATCAATATGCACAGCATTGGCAGGCTGGGCCGCTCCATATGTTGTATTTTAGTAGGGGCTAAGAAGACCACATTGTTTGCATCAAAGATCTGAATTGTCGGAGACCTGATTACTTTGCGAGAATACAGCGCACCTTTAAAGAGTACCTTTCTTGCCGAAAGCTTGAACACTTACTGAATCTCTCCACTTGCTGATCAGCTGTCATTACTTTTGGTGGCAGAAGGCCCCGAAGGCCCAAGCGGTCCCTCTCCGGGATTGAGAACGCAGTTCCCTTGCTGCATGTGAACAACGGACCTTCTCTTTCTCTTTCTGGAGAGTTCTGAGTTTTGGCACAGTAAGTATACAGACCTCTTGACGACGGTTTGATATAGCTCCAGGTACATTGAAAAGAGCAAGGTCGTTGGAACTCCAGTGTTGATGAATCAAAGAATCTGATGGTGGTTTTGACATTGAAGGTCGGTTACTTGAAATGAGTCACAAGACTCATTTCATTAGCGAATGCACAAACAGCGGAGCGGTGACTAGATTCAATGGAAGGGCATCATGGCTGAGTAAGAGGCATAGTAGCGATCGACCAATAGAAGCAAGGAGCTGGGGTGGAAGCTTTTTAGGTGGCCAAGCACATTGAGAAGCCAGTGTGCTGACTCACTTGAACCAGGGATCATGCAGAACCTGGTGCCCACGCATGTGAAGGAAGGTTGCACTTGTAGATGATGCCCTTGCTTGACATGTGGCGGCAGCTGACACGATGGGAGGGGCAAAGTCAATCCATTCACAGCCTGCTTTGGCGGTCCTACTGCTTATGTTGCAGCGACCCAAAGCGCCTACAATTGACCTTAAGTGGTGAAGCGCCATCTGTTGAGATTATGGATCAGTTTGCTGTGCCTTGATTGGTTAGAAGTGATCAAGGAATCTAGATGATGAGCCTTCTGTCACCAGGCTAAGAGCCACATTGGAAAACCTACTTGCTTGATCCACATGATCTCTGCCTGCGAGCAACTTTGCAATCAGAAGCTCGCACAATTGTATGCCTTCAGCTCTACTTGTGTAGCTGCAAACTAAATGCCCACCAATCAACTCATGATCTGGTCAACAAAATCGGTGCCCCATTGCAGGTCAGTGGTCAGGAACAATGTGATCTGCCCACATTCCCTGGGTGCACGGTTTGCTGCTGCTCTGAGGTAGACCAATGAGGGCGGAATTACGAAGCAGCATAAGGGCCTACATGAATTCGCATGATTTGTCAGCACCACCCTGTTTTAGATCTTTGCATTTTCACGTTGATGTCAAATTCTGGCGCAAGCTCTCTCTGCATTGCGCATTCCTCATTCAGTGCTTGCTGGCACTTGGTGGCTCAAATTGTGCACAGAAATCTGGCGAGGCGCGACTAGGTAGATCCCTGCATTTGCAAGCTAGCTAGCTCTGCGTGATCATCTCTCGTCCACCCCCTTTGCACTTGGCATGTAGTTTGGCCAGCTGCCGGGCTTCTGTGTTGGTTGAAAGTTGGGGGGTAAGGATTGGCGCAAAAGTGGCCCCCCATTTGAGATATCTTCGCCAGGGGGTGCGCTTTGGCAACAGCATTGGCAAGCAGCATTGTGCATGATGAGCTCGCCAGAGTGATGAAGTCCAAGGAGAATTGCAATGCGGTAGCTGCGCTTTTCTGAGGCATTTGATAGCTTTTGAACGATCTTAATCCAGCTGGAAGGGACGTAATTCAGCTGAGAGATGTCCTACGATCTGTTTGTTCTGGACAATCGACCCTTGCTCGGGACCTATCACATTAGCAAGGACGTTTGCAAGGCGAAAGACAAATGTGCAATCCACCAAGCGCTCTGCTTGAGATCTAAACCAAAGCTGAGCAGGCGGTCAGCTTGTGGTATCAACGGCCGTCCCCCCCAAGATCTGGCCAATGCCCCCAGCATACTCATTCATCGCACAGGATTTCTTCCAGCTAAGGGCGTCAAGTTCAGCAGGAAGCGGGGTTCACCACTTTCATACTCTGCACTTCCATCAGCGACAAGCCTGCCTGTGTTGAATAACCACCCAAATCAATCACTCCTGGTGATGCTTGTCATGATGGCTGAAGTTGTCGCACTGAGCCTTGTGCTCCTCCCTGCTTCGGTGCTGTTCATTGGGTAAGTGCACAGCTGATCACCACTGTTCAGTCTGTTGCCTTGCAGCAGTGGATAAAACGGGCCTGGCAACTTCCAGCTGGGACCCCTTTTGCGGCCGTGCAGTATACCAACTTGTAGTATCAAGTGCGCCTTCCAACAAAGCCACGCAAGCGTATTGATGCCAAGCCACTGATCCTCAGCACAAAGCCCTCTCGACCTCTTGGGTGCAGGGTCTTCTTCCAGCCCCGTCTCATCATGCAACTGACACAGCGACTTTTCCCCTCTGTCCTGTTCCTTTGGCCCACGAAGTGTGAGACCTCTTCCCCCCATTCTATCTGCATAGCCAAAGTTCTGAAATTTGTACTGCATCCCTCAGAAATAGCGGCATCTCTAATTGGAAAGGAATGTCCTCTTAGGTGGTTTTGCAGTTTATGAAAATAAACATACAAAACTCGTGCCATTCTCATTGGGAGAGGCCCTTGAACCTGATTGTATCGTTGAAGCAGTTTGAGCCTCTCAGAACGGGTTACAGTAAAGCAAGATATAAGTCCCCCTCCATTGTGTTCTGCGTATTTGGACTCTCAAACTCATTCAGTTCTTTTCCTGAAAGTCTCTTCTTTGAAGTGTTCTTTATCTCGATAATCCTTAATCTACTGCATTCTGTACTCGGGGCTGACGCTGTCCATACTTTGCTTGCAGCAAAGGTGGTGGCCCTGACGATTGACGATTCTCCACACGATGCCGTCACACCAGAGGTCAGTCACTTATGCTCCGCGCTTGATGATACGTCCTGAGTCTGGTAACACCTAAAATCCCAAATCCTCGAGCCAGGTTTGAGATGTGCGACCGTCCCCCTGGATCGAGAACAGCACAACAGGCTGCACTGATTAATCATGAATTTGACGACATTTGCCCTCACCCATTGAGTCTGGTGATCTCAGCCCAATCAGGCTCTGCAGCTGGTTTTGAAATGAAATCAAGTGAGAACGTTAAAGCCCTTGAGAAGGTCCGAAATCCTTCACTGCAGCTTTCCAATTGCATCTCAAAAGAGTGGGCGTGCTGACCTGTCAAGGTCACATGACGATTTGTGTAAAGGCATAACATCAAAGGCTAATAGTGGCTTTTGCCCCGGTGTACGTGGGGAGTAATCCTGAGTGTGAAGTGTCCAGCCTGTTCGAAATTTTACCAACCGAGTGAATATGATTAAGTGCGCCGTTTTACAAGGCATTGATCGACCAGATTATACATGTAGGTTATGCCGGAAAGGTTCATACGACAGTATGACCACTAGACCGCCGAGTGATCTTGAAGCGTCTGAATCGTTTGACCGGAAATAGGGAAGGCCTCGAGCCAACTCGAAGTGGGTCACGTGGCTCCTTGAAGCAGTCCGTTTCCCCCGATTTCAAGCATGGTTCAGACCCAACCTGAATCTAAAACCGAGAGTTACTTGCCACGCTGGCTGAGAGTCGAACCCCAGCCTTTCTGGTCGACGCCAGCCCTTAAAACAGTGCGTCGCTTCGAAAGAAGTCGTCGCTTTCCCTTTGCAGGTACTGGACGTTCTTCAGGAACACGACTGCAAGGCCACGTTCTTCATTATTGGAAGTTACTTGGACAAGTGGCCGCATCTAGTTGACCAAATGCACAAAGAGGGTGAGACTTGGACTTCTCATCTGAGACCCGTAGAAGTGCCAGCGAAGATTGAGGTGTGGCTGTCTTCCGCGCTCTCTTATTGGCGCCAATCTTTTTGAAACCGTTCGAAGCAGACAAGCGAAGGAGAGCCCAATCTTCCCTGCTTCGTAATCCTCTGCAATATCCGAAGTTTGAGACTCGTGAAGGGAGATCTGGTTTTCGAACCCAAAGCCGAGATTTGACGTCTGATCGTGTTGTTTTGCCAGGTCATGAGCTCGGCAACCACACGATGGAAGACACGGCGAGCTGGAAGTTGAGCAAGGTAAGTGATAGATATATTTCAGGCTTTCTGAAGACTCAGAAAGGAAACTCGGACCGGTTTCGGCCTTGTTGTCGACTTTCTGCATTAAGAAATTGACTCAAACAAACGGCGTGCCACTCGACAACGAGCCCATCGCTCGGGTCTAGAGTCCTCGATGGTCGGTGTCGAACGCTCAGCACCGTTCTCCTACTTGTAACCGTGTGGTGGGCATTACGAGTTCTGCCTTGGTTCTCAGCCTTCAATGCAGGACAACAATGAACGAAAATAGTTATGCGAAAGACGATTAGCAGTCGTGTTGCTTCCATGGCCCTACTTCGTGACGCGATCATTATGCTTGCCTTAGCATGCCTTTGACCCCACCGATCGACCCTTGAAAAGATTCGAGACAGCCATATTCTCTACGGATTGAATCGTAGCCTCAAGAATCGCAGGTAAGCTTAGACATGGACATGACTTGCTTCTGCTCGCCGCACTGCTTCGCAAGCAAGGGGATCGCAAAGCCAGATTCGTGTCGACCTTTCAGGCTGGACCGCCCTTCTCAAGGGATGCTCGTCAAATCATTTTTATTCCGTTCCGTTACTCTTCCAGGACGAATTGGAGCGGCAGCTGCTAGAAACGGACTCCCGGTTGCAGCCTTACTGGGGCGCGAACAGTATCAAGTGGTTCCGGCCGGTAAGTGACGGACTTTCCCCCGCTTTTTTTGTCACTCTCGTTCCTTCGGTATTCCTGAGATTCGAAGCCAGTCCGTAAGTGTGCAAAAAAGGGTTCGAAAACAGTCTCACTCACGCGGATGGACTATGCAGAAGGTCACCCATCCAGATCCGAAAGATGTTCGATCCGGACGGCGCCTTGAGGGTTCTTGTCGGGGTGCTTACATAATCTGCTTTAGAATCTGGTTTGCATCATGAAAGCTGGTTACTAGGTGGCAGTCTGGAAACACGTCGCGACAATAGAACGCTTCTAGACACCCGGTCCGTAAGCTGAAGTCGTTGACAACCCAAAAAAGAAACACTGTTCACTCGGATACTCCGTAAAAATAGTCCGTAAAAATTCTCTCAGCTTGAAGCTATTAGAGCGGGCATAGCAAACGGACGTAGAGTCGGACTACGAAGTCAATCGACCCGCGAATATCGCAATCCTATTTCACGGTCAGCGTGCCAGACGTTGACGAACAGACCTGTAATTTCAAAAGAACGAGTTTCCGGCTGGAGTAAGTGCCGATCAACATGTTGACCGCTAACCAACTCACAAACCGCAGTAAACTTCTAGATAATAAGTTCTTTTCACCCCCGTACAGGGCCACGGCTGGTTCACGCAAAGCATGATGACAACCCTGCGCAAGCACGGGTACCGCGTCGCGCTGGGGTCGCTCTTCCCACATGACCCCTTCTTCGTAGACCAAGGGCCGCTCATTGCGAAGTACCTTTTAGCCCGGGTGAGCTTTTTCTAGGATTCCCGAGAAGCTTTACCGCGCTTTTACAGAACGCATGGCAGATGACAGGGGGTCCCGAAGTGGGAAGCATCTCTGAACCCGGGTGAGCCGTCCCCGCTTTGCCGAGACATTTCCGCGCCTTTCCAGGACACGTGGCAAAGAGGCACCGTTTGGAGAGACTAAAGAGACCGCGCCACGGGAATTGAGGTCCACCGGAGGTGTTCACGGACGGTTTCGCCGTCACTTTCGCCGTCAGAGCAGCTCGCTGGTTTCGCCGGCTGTGCACCTTTGAGACCAATTTGCAGAAGGCGCCTAAAGGCCAGCAGTTGACCGGTCGGCGCTGTTTGTAGAGCACGTCATACTGTCCGCGAAGTCCTGAATGAGCTTCTAGATGAGCTTTTGAGACATCAGTCGACCGGGGTCGCGCTGCGTTGCTAACCTCAGGACAAATCTGCGGTAATCTTTGAAAGGTCCTGCCCCCCTTGCGTCCACTGAGCAAGCCAAACACCGCTCCCGAGCAGCTAGAAGTTGATTGTAGAAGGCTGGTCTATCAAAACCAAATTAGGGGACGCATTCTCGATCGTACCACAATTGAAGGTGCCGTCTGACCATCCCTCGCAGGTGTACCCGGGCGCTGTCATTATTCTCCATGATGGAAAGCCAAGCCGTCGACAGCTGATAGACGTGAGTCTTCGCTTGATTCTCAAGACGGGTCCCTTGCTTTTCGATGCCCTTCGTCACTATCTACTGAAATCTACGAAGGCCGTTCCTCTGACTTGTTCAATCTGCAGAGCCTGCATCTCTCGCTTTCTCGACGGATGCGCTGACGTCGGCTCGAGGCAGCAAAGATCTGTTAAGCCCTCGCCGGAATACGGTCGCTGGCTTTTTCTCCGCACTTGTCAGGCGTTGCTGTTGGTATTAGAAAGTCGACAATCTCTTCCGTCGTGTAAACTATGTGGGCGCTCACCGTTACGATCAATGCTTCCTGCCACGTCGTGCAGGCTTTGAAGATTTTGCTACCCGAACTCAAACGCCGTGGCTATAAAGTAGTGACTCTTTCGAGCTTAGTCGGAGAGAAGCCTAAGGCAGGCAGTGCTTCCAATGCTGGTCGTCCTTCCAAAATCCAATGATGGAGCGGACCTCATGGACCAGTCGGTCTTTGCGTCCGGATGCAGCGGCCGCTAAAAGGCGGAACATTAGCAAGCTCATCTTGGCCGCAAGTCTTTACCTGCATATGACCGGGTTCGCTTTGTCAATCTGGTGCATGAGGTTGCTGCGCGGCGGGACTGGTTGGTGAAGAATGATGATTGGCTAGGGTCCTCGAGAAGGCTGCGCTTCGGCAACATGTGTGCATGTAAGGCATTGTGCGCATCATCACTCTTGGATCAATCAAGTGCTTCACTGATCTGGTCAAGATATCTTCTGTCGAATGCGTGTCCCAGTTTGTGATCTATTCAATGACTGCAAATGATGGGGACGGTTACATGTATATATAAATATTGATTGTGGTCATGCACATTAGTGCATTGGCGCTCGCGCGTTTACTTCAGTCCGTTCAGGCACACGGACTCGCGGCTGCACCACTACAGCTGCATGACACTCAGTGTGATGCAGCCAGGCCAGCACATCATGGATGCGCGGAGTTCCGATAGGACATGGACGTACAAAGTACCGCCAGATCGATTAGCTGAATATTATTGAATGAGGAAGAATTCTGTGGCTTCTACCATCATCAAGCGATGATTGTCATCATGCGTTTACGCATGCTTTCCATGTACAGACTCACCGCTAGAGCTTCCAATGCATGCGACATGTATCATGTTCGACAGTTGGCAACGTACGTTGCACAATCCACATAATTAGTCCCGATTGTGTCCTTACGTATTTGGTTCGATAATTGCAAGATTTTTCATCTCGTCCATCAGGGAGTCTGGGCTCTCGCAGTCTTCTACATCAACGTACTGCAGTATGCTGTACTTCTACTATGACAGAAGTCTTGGATCACAGGGCACGGCAGCAAAATCAAAAAGCCACAATGGCAATTGCCTTTGATCAGATAATACAATAGCTAAGCAACGCGCGCACAAGAAGTTGTTGCCAAATTGCTGCGGACCAGGTCAAATCCTAACCACCCGTCAGCTTAACCCAGGTGCTCGAGCAGAAACTCTGCCGCATTCCCGACCGCCTTGTCGATCACAGCCGGGTCCTCGTAGAACTGGAAATGGTTAACGCCGTCTTCCTTGACCAACTTCTTCTTCTCGCTCGCGATCGTCTCGAAGTGCTTGTAAGCTGACGGCGGCCCGTCCGAGAACTCGCCGTGGATCATGATGGTCGGGACCTTCAACTGGGCGGCGCCAGCGTTGAGCGACTCGAACTCCATGTACCTGAAACGGTCCACAGAACGTCCGGTTTAGAACCAAAAGGTCCTCTTCCCCAAGCTCGATGAAGGTCTGAACGGGCTCAGAATGCTCCGGGAATCCAGACAGCTGCTACCAGTAACGAGCGTTAAAGCTGTTTACTTTACGCCCAGCTCGCAGAATTGGCAGGGATAAGCTAACCACGCCGTTGGATCAGGTGGGTTGGCTTCCTGCGGCCTGCCCAGTTCAAAGGTCGGCAAAGTTGACCCTCACCCACGGTCAACTCTGGCAGGTTCGGCAAACGCATATGAGGTAGCACCCAAGAAACAAACGATCCGAATGTCAAGGCACGAAGAAGTATTAAGCCAAACCGTTTTTCAATCGAACCCAGAACGAACTGTCAACACTCGGAGAGTCTGTTGCCAAAGCATGGCCACGCGATTGTGAAACCTCTGAGATGACGCAGTACGAGCGCGGACCTGACGGAGCTCATGAGCGCCAAGCCACATCGTCGATTCTGAAGCTAGAAAGGCTGAACGACAAATCAAACAAGAGCATGTTTTCGACCCATTTCCAAAGAGCTGTATGGCATGACGTAGTGTGAGCGCTAACGTAGTGTGAGCGCCACCCTGTTCTGCCAGATTTGCCTATCAATATTCATTACATTCTCGTTTGGTCAATACACTTTTTTTCCGAGGAAGCTAAAAGGCAAAGAACTTCAAGGGCTTTATGTCGAGACGTTTCAGAGCATTGGAAGAGCTTTAATTTCACGTAGAGGGAGCGCTGACCTGACGTACCTATTTTTTCGAAGAAGCAATATTTGATAAATTCCAAGGCCATTATGTCGAGACGTTTCAGAGGGTTTGGAACAACTACAGCTTCACGGCGAGCGAGCGCTGACCTGACGTAGCTCATGAGCGCCACCCGGTTCTCCCAGATGCCGCGATCGGCCCAGCCATGGTACCAATCCCAGATGGGCTTCCAGGGGAGGCCCACGTCCTTGCGGAGGGGATCAACGATCGGAATGTACTCAACCTGGAGCAAAGCACGAGGACCGTTTGATTTGGATACGGCAAAGGGGCATGAGAGAGTCGGCAGAAATTAGGGATCACTGTATCGACCGGTCTGACGAATGCAAGCAAGCAACCGGCAGCTCGACAATTTCCAACTTCCGTATCATCTTTCTTTCCCCGGACGGCTGAGAGAACCTTCTCCAATTCGTGCGTCTTAGGTCCCCCTTCTTTCGAAGTTGTGTGTGGAGATCTGGTGGAGAGTTCGACTTCAAAATAGCTGCTGAAAGGTTCAGCCTGTTACCCATTCTGTACTGAACGAGATTGATCAGAAAGCGTTTGATGGTTTGCAGTGGACCCCGGAGTCTGCAAGTCCGCCAGATCTCCATATGAAGAGCGAAGAGCCCATCCAACCCCCTGCGGGAATAGGTACTGCGTCCAGATGCTACAATCCAGAGCTGATGAAACTTCACTGTAATGAAAGGACGACTTCACATGGTAATACAGAGTCGTCTTCAATCTCTTATCACCCAACCTGGAGACCGTTCTAGTTGCAACTCAAAGGTCATGTTGATCTGAGCTTCCGACCCTGACGACCTTCGATCCGACCACAAACGATATCGTTTGCTTTCAACTCCTCTGTCGAATCCAAGGTCGGTTAAGTTTGAAGCTCAACCACTCATCTCCCCCGACGCTTGATACTTCTTTAGGGCGGCATGTGCATTCCAGCAGAGTTCAAGGAAACTCTGAGCTTCACTCTCAAATCCAACAATTCCAGACCAGATCGCTGGTCTTTCTTCAGAAGTGCTTCGACATCTCGTTTGGATCTGGAGATTTGCCACGCCAAAATCTCAAGCCACCCACCTCCCCAGTCGCCTCATACTTCTCCAGGAGGGCGGCCTTTCCTGTTCTAAGCGAAGTCTCAAACCCGACACCCTCAAGTCCAAATCGCTGCTCTGTCTTCAAATCGCTTCATATAACACATTCTTTGCATCTGAAACTCGTTCAGTCGAGAAACTCGAGCCACTCACCTCCCCAGTCGCCTGGTACTTCTCCAGGGCAGCCTTCGCCTTCTCACTCCGCTGCTGCAGCCGCGCCTCCGCTTCCTCCACCTTGATCTCCCCCCCCAGGAGCTCCAGCCCTCCGATAAGCGCCACGTCGTTATCATGCTCGCGATAATGGCCACTGACCACAGCCGCCGCTTTGATGTTCGGATTAGAGGCAGCCGCAACCATGACCTCCGAAGCGCCCTCGCAGACCCCAAGCGCCGCAATCTTGTCTGCGAAGCGAGGATTACAGTTATGAGTGCTGGGGTGATCAGCGTTCTAGAGTAACGAAGCGTTCTAGGCAATTGCGATTGGGCCGCCGCAAGCCCCGCGTTTCAGAGTTGAGATTCCTAGGATTGCCGCCGCAAGCCCCGCATTTCAGAGTTGAGATTCCTAGGATTGCAAATTTCACCCTTTCTCTGAACTACTAGCCGGGATTAAAGTGGTTATCTGGGTTGTTTCAAGTCCTTGCTTTGAATCTCAACAACCTCAGCAATTCAGTGAGTGACTTGGATGTGCTCCATTCCTCAACCCAACAATCGTTTGGACCCTATGCAACCCAAGTTCACACTCACATTGATCCTGCAAAGCTGAGTCCAGTCGAAATCAAAGTCCTGTCAAAGTCAAAGTCCTTCACCCCCTGGAAACTTCGAAGCTCACCTGCGTCAACCTCGGGCCGGCTCTTCAGGAACTCAATCGCACTGCCCAAATCCACCACCTTGTTCTGCGGCTCCTCCAATCTCCGCGGTTCTCCCTTACTCGCCCCATGCGTCCGGCAGTCAAACGCCAGAGCCACAAACCCCTCATCAGCGAGCCTGGTTGCGTACTGAACCGGTGCCTGTTCTTTGACATAACAGAAGGGCCCCAGGATCGCAACAGCTGGCGCTTTGCTGACGTCACCCCCCTGAGGAAGGTACAGATTGCCCACCAGTTCCACGCCCTCGCTCTGGAAGGTCACGGGCTCGACGGTGTAGCGGCCGTGCCGCGGGGGCGCCATCTTTGGGGGGCGCTGCAGAGAAATCTGATGCTTTTGTATTTTACAGATAGCCAATCGTGGTTGAGTTCTGGAGAAGTGCGCACGCAGCCCAGATGGGATTGCCCTGAACTCTTAGTGGGGCTTTGTAGATTCGAGATCTGGAAAGAAAAGGCAGGAGGCAAACGACATGTGGGTGCCTTAGTTTTGGCACTACCCAGACACTCGTCTCACCCTTCCAATGCCTTCAATTTGAAAATGCCCAGACACTCTTTACCCTTCGAGTGGCCTAAAGTCTGAACTGCCCACCGCTCACCACACCTTCAACCACAGCCAATAGAAAACTCCTACTGTGGCAAAAAGCAGTAATACATACAGAGCTCCAAGGCATACTCACGGGGATCCCTCACTTAAAGGGCCAGCTGCCGAGGGGGCTGAAAAAAGTTTTCGGTCTGGCATTTGAAGGGACAAAGTGGTTTCCAGATCAGTACAAGTTGCAGCCTGGTCTTTTTCTGAGCTTTGAGTGTCTCTTAGCTTCAGCCGACACAGGCCTCATGTAGGCTTTTACTGTACGTTTTGACCCGATTGCAAACCCTTTGAACATGGCCAGAAAAGTGCCAAGGGGACTGGTTGTACAATGCTTTGAGGATCCAGTTTCTCCTACTGCTGAGAAACTCAGCCTGACGCCGCTGTTAGATCACTTCTTAGCCATTTGCAATGTGAGAGGAACTGTACTATAATCAAGACAGCTCCGAGGAAAGGTTACAAGAAAACATACCCTCTCCATTTGTTTGAAGCCTGGCTTACCAGAAGCAACAGATTCACCGCTTGAAGCAAAAAATTCATCAGCACATACTGAACCAAATTGCATCGCGGCCTGCTTCTTGTGTTGAAGTGCAGATCCAATACACTTTTGAACAGATTATTCAAATTGACTAAGTCCATGATTCAAGGCAAGGACACCTCGTCAGCACAACTTCACAGACCAGCTTTAGAATTGCATTCAACCAGACGGCAAGGAGCTCACCTTTCAAAAGAAGGATGATCAACTAGATCGCCCAACCTTCTGGGCTGCTGCGCGCGGGGACTCCAAACCAAACTCCCTTTCACTTTAAGTAGCGTTTTCAGCAATGCAAAAAGAGAGGAACAACGACTTGAACCAGTTTAGGGGCTGTCAGTGCATATTAAATTTACGAATGCGACGGAAACGAGAATCAGGTAGGTAGGTATTATCTTACCGTACTCAAGAAAGCTACACGTCTGGACTCTGGACTCTGCACCCCGTGATTGAATTCAGGACTGCATTTGGAACCTTGTACATGATGATATGGTCGCTTCGAGTGCCGCGCCGTTGGCCGGCTTGGCATTTGGATACCGTATCTGTACCTGGGCCCACCATGACCGTCTTTGAAGTCTAGCTGCACCGTACCTATCGCATCTTCCATGACCGGTACACGGCATAAGCTATAGCATTCCCAGTGCAGTGGTGCGAGTCTGCAATCGAGTAACTACAGAATCCTGCTGCATTGAATGCATCCTGTTTAAGGAAAAGCTGTAGCCCGTCGATTGGAACCTCTGTCCAAAGAACGTACGGCTTGCATAAAACTAATCTTCCTAGACGGTTGATAATCGGCAGCTACCGGCTTTACGCTCACCGTCGATATCCAACATCGATGTGAGATATACGCTAGATCTGACTACTCCATGCCGACGGCATTCGGTTGCGGAAGATTCTTTGCGGCAAATACTTTCCACGTGGCAGATACGATATTCCCCAATCTTGCCACGGAGGCATTGCCAGGAGCAGAGCATACTTTCAAACGTGGCACTTAGTTATTTAATTGCGCCAATCAAACTCTGCGATAGCAGAAAGTATTGACCAGAACTCCGTGTAAGAAAGCTTTCATTGGTCCAGTTCGAGAGTTTGTTGCAAACATTCTTCAGGTCTTCGAAGCCTAGATGTTTCAGGAGCGCATCCGACTCCGAGTCCGAGTCGCCAGCTCCTGACTCTGAGCAAGAAGTTGCAACAGCACGGGCAAAATTGGAGGGAAGGCGAAACCGGAGAAAAGGAAGAGTCTGGCGGCAGTCAGTTTGATGAGGATATTCGGTGACAAGGTGGCAAGGTGGCAAGGTGGCAAGGTGCACGAAAGGCGGTAGTCATAGCATCCATACAGGCTTTGCCGCAAAGACATTTGATTTGCCAGGGACCTTAGTCTGCGGGGAAGACATTGCGGGCCTGGTCCGATCTGCGGAGGTGAGCTGAATCTCATCAGAAGCTTCTTGTGAAAGTTGGGTTAATTTTGTTTCTATTTTGTTTCCGTATTTTCGTTCGAGACTACGTTTACTTTCCTTGCCGACCAGGATGAATCTGATGTCAGAATGAAATGCTTTTTGAAGGTGGCAGCTTTGGATGATCTTTTACACAAGCGTGACTCCTGATTGTTCTGGATTTCGTCTGTGTCTCTTCATTTCTGGACATCCAATGCATGCAAGGTGTGCCGCTTCGCTTGGTATTTTGGCTCTCTGCTTCAACTCAATCTAAGTCCGCAGGGTTGTTTACTAAGGTGTGTGTTGTAGTCTATCTGATCTAGTACACCATTCATGGGCAGGAGGATAGTTGCCTCGTTCTGTTGAGGGGCTCGCAGCGTCGACTGTCCGGACTGAGTCTTGGGTTCAGGGACTGCAGCGTCTTGCACTTCTGACTAAAGGGTGCAATTGAGGTGCTCACACTTTGCTTCAACCACTTCAACTCTCTTTCCAGGAGTTGTAACAGGTTTGCAGTTTTTCTTTGTTCATCGTGATCTTCGTGCCCTTTCAATGAGTTGATCTCCGGATTTTTGACTTCTGCTGCCCGTGATTGGTTTTGGTCTTTGTTGATAGAGTTAAATACGAAACCATTGGCAAAATGGTCCTCTGCAAGCTAGATTGGATACTTTCGCAATTCATTGGCGTATAAAGACCCCAGGAGGCCATAGCATAGGGCATAGAAGAGATATTGCTAACGGCGAGGAGTAAGCGCCCAGTATGTATGAGCAGACAAAAGTGAAAGAATGGTTTCTTTCTTTGGCGCCAACTTGCTGTTGAAGATCTCTTGCTTGCTTTTCAGGAATTGCCAGTAGGCAAAATTAGGGTTTTCTTGATTTCAACAATAAGGACAGTTGCCGAGTCACCACGTGCGAACATAGGTACATTCAGCCTTCAAGATCAAATTGAAAGTGCTGAGCCTTGTCAGATAAGTAACAGCGCGTTCATGCAGCACGCTTATGCTGATACACTTTTGCTTCACAGCCATGGGCCTAATACTCGAGGCTGCAGCCGAGGAGGCTACTGCAAGGAGTGATGCATCCACTAGCGATTCTGAAACAGAGGGACTTAGACAACGGAGGCCGGGCGATGCGGAGGTGTTGGCACAGGAGCCTCTATGGGTGCCTCCTAGAAGGGTGCGAGTACTTTGTGCTTTGAAATTTGAAACTTGCCTGTGCAAAGCAGCTGATAAGCTGCATTTACAAGAACCATGAAGAAGTAAACTTCTTATTAGAGAGCGGCTACAAGCATCATCTTGGCTTTGTTCTTGAGGAGGGTCAAAGGGTGGCTGGTTAATCATTGCCTGCCGCTGTTAGACAGGCTTAGCTCAATTGAATTTTGGAGCGGTTCAATGGAGGGGACAGTAAGTGCATCCCACCACCTTGATTGTTCAGTTGCGTCAATGAGGATTGTAGCGCGTTTCGATGGTCTTCTGATCATTAGCCTTGTTATCAACTTTGCTGGCACAGGTCTCCACAAATGAGAGCAAAATGAATGTGTAAGGGGTTGCAGTGGCTGGTTGTATCAGCTCGTTAACAGCCCTGCATCAAGCAGCAGCATGAGTCTTTGTATGTTTGCGACTTGAAGAACGAACATTCAAGGAAGTGATCAGGACCAACAGGAGAGGTAGTCACAGAAGAAGCATGTCGAATGAATACTACTCTGGTCTTCAACTTTTCCTTCACCGGCAACACGGTGGTTATTTCCTGTTGATTGCGCCACTGACGTAATTCACTTCCCTGTGCAGGTGAACAGTCGGGAACTAGTGGCGAAGCATGTGAAGAAGATTCGAATGGAGGCTGCGAAGAATGTGGAGAAGATACAGCACCACACGGAAGAGCATGATCGATTCTACACCAAGGTGAACTGTAACTCTGGTGTTTCTTCCATTTGTCGCTGTTTTCGAGCTGGTATGAGTTTGGGATTGGCAAACAATAATTGTGATGCGCTTAATCAGAATGCGCACTACTTGCGAAATGTGTTGGAAGTTTTGAAGTATGGGTAGAGAGACAGCTCACATGGCAGTTGCTCGGTGACTTCTTTCCCAGTCTCTAGTTCTATATTTGCATCTTTGATTAACATCACTGAGGAACCAAGTTCTGACCGTGCCTTTGGGAACAGATTCGCAGTGCCTAGTCCTCCAGTATCTTGTCAAAAAAAGCCAGTCCTTGACATCTGCTTGTTCAAACAGCACCCATCTCCTGTTGCTTGCAGTTGACGTACTCCCTGGGCGTACTGTGCTTTGGCTTGTTCTGCTTCCTGGTGGGAGCAAGTAAGTTCAGCGCAGTCTCTTCTGCTCACTCTCTCTTCCTTCAACAACCTGAATCTTGAGCTTAGACGTCTTTTTTCCCCCGTTCATGAGTGACATCTTTTTGAGGCTAAGTTTCTTCCCCCCCGTACGTTGTTTCGCGATTCTGATGTTGCAAATGCCAAGTCACTGACCTTTTTAACAGTAATTTATGAGAACGACTTTTGCTAGTACAGCCGCCTAAGATGCTGCTGCGAATCCAGAAGCCAAATTGCTGGGGCTATGTGGGACCTTTCAGAGTCCAATGGCCGCCCTGCGCCCCTGATTGGTTTTGAAGGTTTGCCCCTGGGATAGCCCGAACTATGCGCCCTTGCTAACATATATTGTATTCTGCAGAGCCGCAAGTCATCCCCTACTTTTACTGCTTCTTCCTGTTCGTGGCCCTCCCGCTGCGGTGGATGTACTACAAGGCAAAGAAGTGGCACTACTTTCTCTTGGTAAGCTGGAGACTGTCGCCCTGGCGTCAAATAAACAAGACTGGATTGCATTTTTCTGTACGACTCGGCGGGTCGCCAGGTTCATCGTGGGGGTGAACAAGGGAGGCTCCGCTTGAAATTGACTCATCGGCGGTTTTGGGGGTTTCAGAGGGTTCCTTTCATGTACGCTCTTCCAAACGCGCTGTCAACATTTGCATGATGGGCCCTGTATTGCCAGAGGAGAGCGTGAAAATTACATTGCAATGGGCTGATACGAAGGAGGTTCGTGGTTTGTAGGATCCAGCTGATAGATCCTCGTCGTTACGGTTTGCCACGGATCAATCAAGAGGCATGGCTGTGCTTCGGGGAATGGAGGTTTCTATGAGAATGAACTATGACGGAAACTCCCATTTTACCTGTTGCGCGGAGGAGTGAACTTACCTGATTGTTCCTCCCCGCTGCAGGACTTTTGCTACTATGCGAACGCCATTTTTGTCTTCCTCCTGCTCGTCCAGCCGGACAACGAGCGCCTCTTCATGATCTGCTTTGCATTCTCCGAGGTGAGTGCCTGCAGCAGACGCCAAGCGTGCTGTCTTGACATGGTTGTTGAAATCAAAAGAAGCAACGGGGTAGAAGCGTTTCATTGCTTATTCGTGCACAGTGCATGCACTGCATCTGTTCTTTCAGTCATGAGTCGTTATAATCCCCTCAGAAAGTGGACCCTGCGACCCGTCTATTAAGGCAGAACCCCAAAAATGTCGGCTTCCGAGAACCACCAGCGGCGCTTGTCTGGATTGACTTTCGACTCCTCAATCTTGCATCAAAAGTTCGCTTCCATCAGACTTGCTGTTCAGCAGCGAACATTGGGTTTTGATATTACCGGTCATTCCATCAAGTTTTTTTTTGTCCAGCTGAGTTTGACGCGAGCACTTTGCAGCACGACAAGGAACGACGACTAGCTTGTAGTGGTTCCATTCCGCTGGTAACCTCTTCCGCTTTTGTGTTGCGCTTCTGCTCTTCCCAAATCCCGCTCCCCTGTCACTCACGTTCTCTCATGTTTTGCAGGGTCCGCTGGCGTGGGCCATCATCGTGTGGCGGTGTAGCTTGGTCTTCAGCTCGCTAGACAAGATCGTCAGCGTGCTCATCCATCTCCTACCAGGTAGGGACGCCCGCTCTTTCCTCTTCTAGCTTTACTTTTGAAGACTTACTTACTTACTTACTTACGTAAGACTGGCGGCCAAGATGGAGAGGCTTTCGACAACGCACAGAGATTCCGGCATTGGCAGACTATGGAATTGCTGTCGTGAACGCAGTGCTGGAAATAGTGTATCGTAAACTTCGCTAGCACTTCGTGGAACTTCGCTAGCACTCTTGATTGCCTGCCAACATGGACAGACCTCGCCAACATTCAGACAGACGCCCTTATTGAGGAGCACACGGAGATTGCTTTTGCGAGCGGAGCATGCCGGAAGCAGAAGCAGTTCAGTGGGCCCATGACCTTTTGGAGACATCACGTTGCTTGAAGACTTTGTGAGGCAAGGAGACGCTTTGAGCAATTCGTCAACCTGCAGCGGTGCATTCCTGCCCGTTTCACTCTGCAGACACAGATGGCAGTGCCCTATGCATCTGGGTTGCTGGTTCGTCACTTTCCTTGTACCACAGCATGGTAAGATCTGTTATTCCTGGGCCATAGCGACAGCATTCGTGCAGTTTTAGTCATCAATGCTGAGTTCATACGATCTTTCCCCCCAGGCGTGGTGCTGTTCATCATCCGGTGGTGGGACCCCTCCAACTTCTCGCACCACTCCCCCGACGAGTTTGGCCCGTGGGGCCACGGGCACACGCCGTGGCCGGTCGTTGAGGACACGCGCAAGGTGTGGACGTGGCTCTTCACGGTGCCGCTCATCGTGTACTCCGTCTGGCAGGCGCTCTACTGGATCATCGTGGAGGTGCTCCGCAAGCAGCGCCTGCTGCGGGACCCCCAGGTCCTCACCAGCTTCAGGTGAGGGTTCGAAAATCCCTGCATCCAGGGGTTTCGAAGCTTTTTAGATGCTTGGATTCTTGGCCCCTGAATTCAGCTGCGCCGGAACGCTTGCTGTGCAACCCCGGGTCCTCACCAGTTTGAGGTGAGGGGAGGCAGGACGTTTCTGTTGTAGGGAATTGGAAGTACATTTGAGGATTCTTGACAATGTCTGAAAGTAAGGACGAGTGGATGCCGTGTGTGAGCGCACCGCCCACTGCAGAAGCCCCTATTCCTTACCAGGTCCAGGTGAAGGGGAATGTGAGCTTTTGAATGGTTGACATTATGCAGAATTTTGCTTTCTATGTGCTAGGCTGCACCAGCTTGTCTTTCTCTTTGGAGCTTGGCGTTGAAAGTGTAGCACCGGGCCAGATGTAGGGTCCATTCGAAGTTTCAAAACGTGGGAACCGAATTTGTGACAACGGAATGTTTTCCCATTTGAGCCCGTTCGTAATGACTCTTCACGATGTCAACCAGTTCGTGAAAGTTTTTGATATGGAGACTCCTACTTGCGATGAGCGCTCACAATTGGCCTGGGGCGTGTCCAACTTTTTGCATCCGAAGCCTTCTGCTAATTCACGATACGGTCTTGATCCCTTCTAAACTGAATCTCTAATCTGTGCAGGGAGCTGTTGCGCAAGGCGGAGCGCGCTGGTAACCATCTGCGGCATTCACCTTAACCTGATCCGCCTTTTGACCCACGAAGTTCTTCCGCTGTTGACGACATGTTTCATCGTTGCAGAAAGTTTGGCACAAGGCGAAGCCCGTTCCGCCCGCTGACTCACGAAGTTCGTGGTGCTGACTACGATTCTCCTTTTGCGCAGGAGCTGTCACGCAAGGCGGAGTGCGCCCATAACCTGTCTGCAGCACTCACCTCAACCTGATCCGCCTGCTGACACCCGAAGTTCGTTTCGTTGCTGACCAGAAACCTCTTCTCTGCAGTGAAATTTCGCCCAAAGCGGAGCACCGCAACAACTATCTGATCCGCCTGCTGACTCACGAACTCCCGTTCCGCTGCTGAAAACATTCTGATTTGTGCAGGGAGCTGTCGCGCAAGGCGGAGCGCGCCAACAACCTGTTCTGGTGGGCGAGCGGGCTGCTGGGCGATGCGAACCGCGTGGTGATGTATGCCATCCTGCAGGGCCTGTTCACTATCGCCACCATTGCGCTCACGCTGCCCATGTTCGTCAACTACCGCTTCCACGTCGCCTTCCAGATCTTCAAGATCGTCACCTCCGTCTGGAATGGTGAGCTCACGGGCCTTTATAGTGGACCACTTCACTGGATGAGCTCGAGAAATGTCGCCCTTGTTCGTTACTCACTGCTTTTGCATAGCCTCTCTGATTCTTATATCTCTGAACAGTACCCTTGAAGGGCAGGGAAATCTGGAACATATTACTAAATTATAATTAAATTGGCGTTTGAGAAACCTTAGGATTCAAAGTCGTATCAGCCTTACTGGGCTGCCCAACTGCGTCAGTCACCCAGTCCACGATACTCCTCGACCCGTCATATCCGTCACCTCCGTTGAAACGTTAAGCCCACTGCAACTTGCACTGAAGGTTTTCTCAACGTAGTTGGTCGGGCTTGAGATTCGGCGGGCTTTCAGTCGTACCAGGCTCTTAATCCGGAGCAGAAACCGTGCTATGTGTTCCAGGGTCCGTGCTTCTGAGGGCTGATGGCTGCGGTGTGTACTGCTGACAGTGACTGTCGGCTTCATCCACTTTCGAACAGGAGTTCTTGGACGAGTATCAAAGTGGTGTGCCATTATTGAGCTCTCGAGGAAATCGTGACGCTTTGTGGGGGCATTGCTATTAAGGCGAAGCTGCAGCGAAGTCCCGAGAGAAGCACCTTCTACATAGATTGCTCTGCAAGGTAGAAGCATCCGGGTGTCGACTCTACAGTCCGGTAGCAGGATGGTTATACAGCATAAATTTAAAACCTTACCTATTCCTTTTGGGAGAGTCTCTGACTTTGCCTGTGTGCCTTTTCCTTCAGGTGGCGGGTACTTCTTTGACGTCATGCCCCGCCAGATCGTGACGAAGGACGAGAAGAGGAAAGCCCTCAAATCGAAGCAGGGCGACGCCGCCAAGGATACCATCTCTCAGCCGAACTCTCCGGGAGAGGTTTGCCAAAAGTGCGGATCGCTCCACAGCAGCGCCTCCAAGGACAGCTTGAACGGAAGCTTGAGTGGGAGTGGGGAGTTGGAGACGAATGGGGACGGGTTGAAAGGCCAGATGGATGCCGAGATGAAGCTTCGACTAGGAAACGGAAAGTCGGAGGAGGAGGCGAAGGGGGAGAAGGTCCTGGGTAAGAACGGCGTAGAGAACGGGAACGGCTTGCACCAAAGGAGCATCGCACGCGCGAACAGCTGTGGAACAGAGAGTGGGGACAAGGTGTCGGTGGAGATGAATGGGAAGGGGTCAAGTCTGGGGCTGGCTAGGTAGGAACTGATACCAAATATGTTTGTCAGTTTCGCAGCTCAACCTGACCATGGTCGATGTCGACAATGAGGGGCATTCGCGTGGGTTGAGTGCGATGCTTTTGGGTTATCATAGTCTGGGATATTCGATAAGGGTGCGCCAGCCAAATAGGAAGAACAGGTTGCTGAGAGTCGGATAGAGTAAGCGGACATACGCAAGGAAGGTTTTTAAGTGATGTATATACTATACCTCATACTAGGCATGCTCAAAAGCATGCAGCAAGCAAAGTTTCGATTCCGGTTTGTCACAGAAGCTGTTCTTATCAAGTGCAATCTGCTTCGCAGGGCGTCTTGACATCACGTACTGCCTCCTGTAGGTCAATTCACGTTGGTCACTTTGAGCATATGGAAGTTGCACGCTCAAGTGCACTAGTTTGTCAGGACATATACGTTTATTACTTTCTGATAAACTTCTCGTTGATTGGAAAAGATGGCTGCGCATGCTGTGGTCAGGACATCAGTCCTGTCCTTACTCCTTGTTTGAAAATTGTCACGACTTTCCAAATCAGATTGCGTCTGATCTGTCGCTCCCACAAGTATCCTTGCAGATTCCAAGGAGTTCGGGTGCTGAGTTGGGTTGATTTCATGTTTGCATGCAGTGCGTTCGGTCCTTATTGAGAATTGTTCTGGATATCTGAACACATCGTCGGATCACATACATGGCCCCCAAACCGAAGGCGATCACCATGCGAATGGTGGCCCGCACTGCATGACACAATGGATCGAACGCAGAACTTATCAACCTCAATCATGCATTCAATTTTTCAATCGTAGTCCGTATACATTGGCTAGCTGTACTCTTAGTTAAAGCCGCCTTAGCTAGATATAAAGCAGATCCGAGCTGGAAATGTTACACGATCACCAAAAATGACATCATGGTCGTGGTTTGACTACAGTAAATGCCATCACAAAAACTCCTCCTAATGCCTTGGGAGCCCGTTCCTACATAGAGCTACAGTCGTTCCCAGCAGATTCAGTCCGATGACTTGACATGAAACACGTTTACTGAGTTTCAGGACGGGTCCAAATTGTCGCTTTTGCAGAAGCAGATATTATCTGACATGCAGCTACTTCCCAACCAAGAACCGTTGAATGAACGACTAAAGGTCACACTTACCTTCTTCAATGTCGGGGTGCCGTTTCTCATAGAAGACTGTGCTACTAAATGAAGAGGATTTTCAGCCCCTCGCAACTGACTTGGCAAAGCGAAGTTCAGCACCAATTTAGATCCCCTACGAACATGATCGAACAATGGCCTTACTACGAAAAGATCCTGTGCTGTACCTGCCTTGCAGATCGACAACATGTTTCTCCTATAAATGAGATGTATTTTCCGTGAGCACTGCAAGGGCAGTTGTGCACCCTCCTATCAAGCGTCGCTGCTCAGCAGAAAGTCCAAGTTCGACCCTGGCGGATAGTCCTTAGGTTCCTGCCGTGGGACGAATACCCGACACGGCCACTTGCCATGCAGAGTCGCTTTACTTCCGTCCACCTCTAAACACGTGCCCTCTCTTATGCCCACCGTCGTCAGAGCGTCTTCCAACTCGTCGGTATATTGCCGTATCCTCTGCTCCCTGTTTTCTTCCATGGAGACGGTGAACCCCAACTCGTGCAGCTTCGCTTTTGGCTCTGGGTCTGCATAGTGCGGGCTGATGTTAAAGGGGACGAGCCCCAGACCCCTGAAGGAGGGGACTTCCATGATTGGCATGCAGATGCTGGTGTGAATAGTCGCACCTGCTGCTGTGCTCCCACAGGAGGAGCCGATGTAGAGCATATTCCCACTCGTAACCCGTTCTCGAATCAGGTCGACGAGGTTCTGTTCGTGCAGCTTTTTGAAAAGCCGGAAGGTGTTGCCCCCGCCGATGAAGAGCGCCTTCGCGGCTTTCACGGCTGCCACCTGGCAAGAGAGATCGGCCAGGGCCATATTGTTTCAAGGTCCTACTACGAAATAGAAGCTTGCGAAGCTTGTAGATTCACACTGAATTTTAACGAATCGTTTGGGCTTTCGGCATGATTAAGATCGTGAAAGTCATGTGCAGCAGATTTCGGACCAGAAGAGTGGCTTCGATATAAGTGCGAGCTGAATTGAGTTGGGCGACCAACGAAAGAAAGAGTCCATTCAGGCGCGTTGTAGAGCAGAGAGCACACTACTCGTCAAAGGCGTTTGCTGCCAATCCTGACACAAAGGCACTGGCACCAACACATTATCCAAAGGATAGGCATGTATTCTGCGACGATGGAGAGAATTCAGATCAATAATACTGCCACATTGTAGAATCTACTGCTGATTACAAGATATTGATTCTGAAACATATCAATCCATCCTTCTTGTAGTAAATACAAACAAACTTACAGGGTCCTCCGCATGGTGGATGCTTGTACTCTTGATGCCCAGCTCTTGCAGACGAGCCTTTGGGCGTCCGGTGTGGTCGATCGGCTGTCCGGACGCGTCGTACTTGATCACACCCGGATTCCCTGCAAACGTTTTGCTTTTTGAATCTTTGCATAAACCTCATGTAGTACTGTGGTTTCGAAATGATGTAGTAAGATATCAAGCCATTGGTTCGTGTTATAACAGCTGCATTCTTTGGCAGGCAGAACATGAACAGATGCTGGAGGGTGTGCAGACCATGGGGGGGAAATGGAAGCCTGGGTCAGTCAACAAATTGCACCCCTGAAAGGAACAAAAAGGCCCCCAACACAGGAACCACTTGTTGAATTCAAAGGCCGTCGAAACATCCAGAGGTTGAGGGTGCAAGCAGTACCTAACAATTTATAACTGCACAACAAACAAAGTCCGCAACTGCAACAATAGCAAAAAGAGCCAATCTGAGTTCCCCGATACAGCAATCTCAATATTCGAATGAGTTTCGCAACCATGACTCAAGTCACTTACCAAAGTACTTCTCGTACTCCTTCAGGGCGTAGGGAACAAAGAGGACCTTGCTGACATCACCCTTCTTGAGGAAACTCTGAATGGTCTCCCCACAATGCCCCATGTAAGTGCCACCATAGAGCGTTGAGTTGGCAATCAGAAGAGCGCGGGTTTTGCTGTAAGATGACGAAACGCTCGAGTAACTCCGGGTTTGGGGCTCTGTCGTCAAACCTGGTGAGTGGCTAGGGGCAGATGCAACTAATTGTGAAAAGGAGCTCTCAGTGTGGGGGTATCCGGAACTGCTGCCAGCTTCTCGTGCGGTGCAAAAGATCTGGCGCCATGAAAGCTGCGCGCATTTTGATTGAAGGGCAAAACCCAGACTTTGACGCACGGGCAACATGGCGCTCGTGTTGTGTTGCGATTTCCTGCTAAAATGAGAACTGGAAGAGCTGTGTGGGTGGCGTCAATACTTGATGCGGGCAGGAGATTGCACTTCGGAGAGTGGCACCAAGGCAGAAAGGATCAGGTTAGCATAGAAGTGTGTTTCTTCAGGCATCCGATCAAAGGCAAATCACCTTTTTCTGCTCCGAAGATGATCTGGAAAGAAGCAGGAAAAGGAGCTAAGGAGAGAGATGTTTCTCAGCTGCTCAGCAAAATGATGAAGGCGCTTGAAGTTGTGGCTTCAGGAAGTTTAGGGTTTTCATTTGCTGCCAAGCAAAAGCCCTATCCAACGATCCCACCATACGCTATACGTATTAAACCGTCGGCGGCATGTCATGAGCACTCCATGACGTCAGCGACTGGATTAGGGGCCACTTGCACCAACTTTGTCACCAAGTTGAGCACCCGGGAAACGGGCGGGTTAAATCTCTAGTTAGGACTGCGTCTTAGCACGCAGGGCTTGAGAATCAAGTTCAGATTTCTTGGTTGAGGTGACCGGGGCTAACGTGTTTCTACAGACAAGTGCCCCTATTGGGCGTTATCTCTGGTCGATACTCGGGATTCTCAGCAGGCGCTTTTTGCCAGATTATGGTGCACTTTTATCAGAAGTTTGTGGCGCTTTTTTGCCTGCTTTACATAGAAGGTTGTTTTCTACGCAGCATGGCCATATCTATCTCTCTCTGCTCGAAAGTTAATTCAGATTGCAGTTGCAATGGTGGGAGCTCCATGCCTTAGCAAAAGCCCAAGGTCGATGGGGCGGCCTCAAAGCTGTGGGTGGCTGGACGCACATATAAACTTCAGAGAAAGCTTCTAGAGCTGATTGAGTGGGGGAAAGCACTTGGGGCAGACAGCATCTCTACTTTTGTGATTGCAATTTCTTAGACATGTGCTCAGTCTGAATTTAAGCAATTGGGGGGGCCAGAATGCTGAATCAGAGCATTTGAACACGACAAGTTGGAGCTCCTCAGAAGAGCCAGGAGAGATGTTTATGTGCGAGTCCTTAAAGTTCGCGCTGGTGTTGGCAACAAGTGTAGTTTTGTTGACCGCTCTTGGGGAGGCGAATGGAACGAGCAGCGGCATGGAATTGCTTACTTGGAGGGTAAGTTCCTCGTTGCAATCTCAAGAACATTCTTGCAGTGTACTGATATACTGTGACCTTCGAGAAAATGTTTATGCTAAGAAGATACAGGGATTCAATTGATGGTATGTTACATGTCGTCAAAGAATTGCCCTCAAAAGAAGGTGGCAAAGCCTGGGCTTCCACTCACAATCTGGCTTCCCTTACTTCCTGACCAGCGATAGCTCCCTGTAGGGCAAATTTGCACTTTCTTCTGGCAGTTGTTAGCTTGTTCTTGTTGAGTTCGAGCACTGGCCTTTATCCTGGCAACTGCAAAGCTTGCAGTTATGACGTCATTCTTGTAGAGGGGTAGAAACTTCCAACAGATTATTGCAGTAGCATGGTATGGCAAGGCAACAGAGGGGACCTCTTGGAATAAGCTTCCTACCATTACTCATCTGCCTTGTTACCTCATGGAAGTGTGGTGTCATTTCTTAGTGCTTGTAAAGGATTCCTTAGAAGTGAGTGGTATCAGGCAGTTCTTACTAAGGTGTCCCTTACGTATGCTAATTGTGATGGCAGATGAAGCCTTGTGATGACGAGTTTGAAAGACCAAGGTTTTTCGTGTTGTTATGCATGCCAGCAAGAGGACTCTTGCTCGGCGGCAAGACTACCAATTCGGGTGCTTTTTCAGAGATTGGTTCTTAGAACCTCTTGGTTCAAATGCGTTCAGAATCTGGGATGTATTTCTTCTTGCAGTCTCTTTTCCAAAACAATGCGAAAAGTTGGTGGCTTCTGAAAGTGTCTGACAGACTGCTTTTTGGTCCCAAAGAGTCCTGCTTACTTGAAGGCCGTAGCTTGTGAGGATCGTGAATGATGCCCTTCTGCATCAGTTGCGGTTTGATTCCAAAAAGGCAAATGACAGAGGCGCAGAACCATGTAAACACAGGATGAAAGTTTCTTGAACGGGCTCCTGCGTCTTACTTGCATCTTCTGTATCATTTTCTGTTGCCTTCACTTCGCGCTGACTCTTTGTCATTGTCCAATGCTCCTTTCTGCAATCCAAGAGGCAGGGTCTACAGCACAAACTCCATTTGTTGGGGGAGCTTTCAAGAACGCCGTGCAAGAAAGAAACACGATTGAGTCTAACTAACCCTCCCTTCTCTGCTTGCAGTGGCAGAGCCTAGCCAGTATCCCTTGGGTGTCCGCTTGCCTGCCTTTCGAGTTGCTCAACTTGGCCTGGGCCCTCGCAGGACTGTTATTGTGCACATGTCCAATTTGGTCCAAGTGGTGAGCAGCTCTTCTGTTGGAGTTGAAGAGAGGACATGATTCACAATTCTTTGGGATTTTCTCAGCAATTATATATGCAGAATTGTGTCTGGGTCAAGCAGAACAGGAAGAACCGGGAGACTTTGATGTTCTATCTTGTTACGTCTGCCAGATGGCTGCCCAAGGCACATTGTATTCGTCTCCATACAACTTTTTCGTTTCGCCCTCTTATCTAATGGTGTTTGTCTTTGCAAGGCCTCCTCTGTTAAGGAGAAGGTTCTTTCAGGAGTATACAGTTGTCGAGATGCAGATGATAAATATGGAGAAGTGCCGGTTGAATGTCTGCGGACTGCTTAAATCTTCCTCAAATGAGGAGGATTTCTATGGAACTTTACAGGGACGCTCGACATTAATTCTGGAGCTTCCCTTCTTGCAGGTATGGGGCAAACCGCTTGAACATCACAACCATATTTTATGTGACGGGGTCAGCACTGGAAGCCCTTTACTTTCTGCACACCAAGGATGTAAGTTAAAAATACTGTCTTCCATTTCGTGACATTTATAAGCTGTGTAAGTCGAGATTCTATGGATTTGACCTTGATACATTTCGCAGCAGAGGGCATTGGCAGCCTTGTATTGTGAGACAGAACAATCATATGAAAGCAATCATCTGAAAGCATATGAAAGCAATCATGAGAAAGCATATGAAGAAGCGCAGGTGGTCATTATGTCGCAGAGGAGAGGACTTGCATCCCTTGTTGATGCAGATTTTGGGTCCATTTGTGCAGGCACTTCCTTATGTTCTGACCCGAGCTTTGCTTCTCCCAATGGCGGCCTCGTTGACTCTGCCAGCATCTTACAGGTGAGTAGCACTAAGTTTTGTTGTTGCAGCTTGTATTGTCTCTCTATCTAGTTGCTCCTTGACATGCCTTCGAGGGCGAGTCTTCGTACCACCTTCACACAAGACTTGCTGCAATCTGCTTGACAGAACTCCTAGTCTGATACCACCCTCAAAAAAATGTCGAAGATTGCATTCCTGAAAGTGGTTTGCACCAGAACCATTCTGCAAGAGAGCTTTAACTGACACATGAAGCCTGCCATGGACTGCTGAATGATTACTCAATAAAAATGTTTGTTCTTACAGGCTTCGGCTCTTCACCCATGTGTCAGGCCTTCTTCTCTGCATCGCCGTTGCATGCCTGCGCAGCGATGCCGCCGCTGTGTCGGCTCTCCTGTGCACTGCTCTTGTTGTGGCCTACACAACCGGAGCACTTCTACCCGACCTCTCAGGCAGGAGCGGACGGTTGGAAAGGATAGAAAAGCGGCAGATGGTTGAAGAGGCAGAGGCGGCGCCAATACTGGGGGGGGCAGATGCGGGGGAATCAGCAGAGGGGCGGAGAGATGGGAAGCATACGGAGGGGCTTTCCGAAGATAAGAAGGCGGGGATTGGCGGAGGTAGTACTGGGTATGTGGAGAAGCACGTGATTTTGGAGGGGTCCTCGTCTGAGGATGCGGGCATCTCTGGAAGACAGGGAAAGGACGAAGACTTAGGAAGAAAAGGAATGAACGAAGACCCTGAGGAAGGGGAGGGGGACGAGGAAGACGACTTTGAGGAGCGGATAATGGAACTGGCGGCAGCCCCGAAAACCGCCCGCGACTCATCCGAGACTATCTTCACCGGCCGTCCAAATGCCAGCGCGGCGCTCATTGACACCGCCCCGGATGCCGCAATAGCCTCGCTTCTGCGGGACCGGGCTGCGGCAAAACGTCCGTCGGGCAGCGCCAGCGAGGGGGGGTCCGCTTCCAGCGGAGAGGCCCCCCCTGGGGCGGAGAGGCCATGGTCCCGAACGCCAGGGAGTTTCGTCCTGACGAACGAGGAGCGTATGGCGACCACGACGAGTCGGCTGATCGCTCTTGCAGGCGCGGCGAGCGGGCGAGTTCCTCGTGGGGGAGTGCAGCAGCCGGATCCGGGGACTGAGAGAGGCCCCCCAACTAGGGGTGGGGGCGTTCCAGTAGCAGCACCTTCGGCAAGCCCAAGGATCTCTATAACTGGGGCCTTGCCGCCTGCTGGGGGGACTGTGGGGATGGGTCAGATGCGGTCGGCGCTTGGCAAAACAGGGCCTTCGCCGGGAAGCGGATCAGGTGTGGGGCGCGGAAGAGGTTCAGACAAACAACCTGAGGGTGGAAGCGGACTGAGCAAGCCTCCGGAGTCGAGGAAAGGCAAGGAGAAGCTGGTCGAAGAGGAGCCGGCAGAGGCCCCCCGGGGGCCTCGGGGCGCTGGAGGGGGTCTGCTCATTCTGCCCGGGATGTCGGAGCGCGAACGGGAGGCTTTGGCCGCCACGTATGCCGCCGTCTCCGCCGCCCGCGCGGCGGAGACAATGGGCGCCGCGCGACCATGGGGGACCGGCGCGGGGTTACCGTCTACCGAGCTCGACTACCGGGGTCCGGGCGCGGGGAACTGGCAGTCTCCGGCGTGGACTGGTTTGGGGGAGGAGTGGCTCGGTTGGATGCAGGACATGTTTTTCATGGGCCCGGGGTGGGACGGCGGCATCTCGCGCGCGGACGACGAACGAGAGGCGGCGGCGAAAGCGAGGGCGGCGGAGGCGGGGGCGAAAAGTGTGTTGCCGGAGGGGGCCGGGAGTGATGACGAAGACGAGAGCGACGATGACGAGAGCTACGACTTTGCCAAGATGGAGGAGAAGTACAAGGGCCTGCTCGGGAGCATGCGGGGGTTCGGAGGCGGGGGCTTCGGGAGTAGCGGCAGCGGGGGCCGGGTTGACGTCAGCAAGGCAAACACTGACGTCATTAGGGGGGACGTGGCCCGGGGGGGCTTGGGCAGCGGAGTAAGCTTTGCGGCAGCGGCGGCGGAGCCTTCGGATGATTCAGACGAGGGAGAAGATGAGGACTCGGGTTCGGAGGACGACGATTTTGATGACCTCGTCGGCGCTTATCCGGGTCCCCTTGACCCGCTTCGTAGCCCCGCGCCAAATCCATGGGCCATCGATTTCGGGCAGCAAATAAGGTTGCTGGCAGCGATTGCGCAGCAGAAGTCTGTTGAGCCGTCGCCAGACGCCGGCAATCCGTTTTCCCTCGATATTAGCCGGCCCGGTCAATCCCCTCCTCAAAACTTGAGTGCAAGCGCTGACGCAATCACGATCCCGCACTTTGTCCTCGATGCGAGTTCGCCCGTCCTGAAAGTTGCAACAGCGGAAGGCGAGGGTTTTCTGGAGACAAAGCCGGAACCGGCAGGAACTGGTAACTGGTTCGAGACGACGCCCCCTGCCACTCCGCTCCCTTCTCCTTTCGGGACGGGCGGCCTTGGTCTGTTACCCGAATACGCCCCCCGATTCCCGGACGCCCAATTCCCGGGCACCTCCGCGGACGTCCTGCGCGAGGAATTAGAGGAGCGGATGCTCAGCTCGGACCGCGTGGAAGACGTGGGCGCCTACCTGTCGACCTCGGAGCGGATCACGCAGCTCCTCTCCGCCCCCGCTTTCACACTCGACGCGAGCGTGCCCGCGGGGCTGCCCGGCTTATCGGCAAGTGGTCGGGACGCAGGCTTGGGCGCCCCCGCATTCACACTCGACGCCAGCATCTCAGCGGCCGCCCCCGCATTCACACTCAACGCCAGCATCCCAGCTGCCGCGCCCGCATTCACACTCGACGCCAGCATCCCGGCTGCTGCGCCCCCATTCACCCTCGACGCGAGCATTCCCGCAACCAGACCGCCGGGCATTGTGCCAGGTGGTGTGAACGCGGGCTTTGGCGCTGCCGGGATGCAGGACGTGCGGGCGGCTTCCGAGCGCATCACCGAGCTCCTGGCCGCGCCAAGTTTCACTCTCGACGCCAGCGTTCCCGCCGTCCCCTTGGAAAGGGCTCAGCAAACGGGCGAGTTGAGAGGCACTAGGTTTGGAGAGGACGGCCTTCAGGGACCGAGCAGTAGTCGGGGCGGGGCAGAAAGCAGCGGCCTTCGGGGGGAGGTAGTTTCGAGAATCAGCGGCACAGGCTACGGAGGGGGCAGTGTTGGTGTTCGAGCGGAGGGCCCGCCAACCGCTAGTTTGACAGTAAGCAGCGCCCTAGCCACGGAATTGTACAATACGCCTTCAAAGGGCCCCTCCCCGGACCGGAACGACCCGTCCAGTTTGCGAGACAGGATGACGCTGCGCTCCGGCCGGTCGTACCCCTCCCCAGCGAAAGCTGCAGAGACTTCCTTTCTCAGTCCTGATGTTTCCTCTTTCAGTCGAGAGCAAAATGAACCGAGCAGTCGGTTTCGGCGGGACGGGGAAAAAGGCGCGGGCGCGTCGGCTGACGCACGGTTGACGACTAGCAGTCGCGGGGCTCTGGGGTTTAGTCTTGACGCAAGCAGAGGTCCGGAAGACGGACACGGACCGTCTGCTTTTGCTGCGCCCACGTTTACACTGGATGCAAGCAGATCCGCGGCGAGCCCGGTAAGCGCTGGTGTCTCTTTCGTTCCGCCGATGTTCACCCTCGACGCAAGCCGACCCGCGAGGAGCACGGATGTGCCAGATGCTCCGCCTGCATTTACTCTGAATGCAAGCAAACCGGTTGCAGCGGCGCCGGGGGGTGTGGGGGCGACCTCATTAACTCTAGACGCGAGCAAACCGGTCGCTGCTGCGCAGGGGGGTGTGGGAGAGGCGGCCGGGAAGAGCAGCCCCGATGGGTATGCTTGGACGCAGATGTCGGAGCGGCTCGCGCGGCGGTCAAACGGAAGGGGCATTAGCAAAGTGGACCAAGAGTGGCTTAAGGTTATGGAGAGGGTTAAGGACAAACTGCCCCAGACGCAGAGCGGGTGGAAACCGGAATTGCACATTCCCTTCGCGGCGTTGGGAAATTAGAAAGCTGTTTGGGATTGTAGATAAAGAGAGAGCCCGCTCGCTTGCTACGGCAGAGAGTTTCGCGGGCGTTCTAGAGTGTCTAGATGTACAGGGTTGGGCCGTGACTAGCACAAGTTTTGAGCAGGTTTCGTGAGTGAAGCGAGGGTGAACTTCTCGTTTGTTCTGTGTTTGCTGCTAACGTCTTCCACAAGTTAGGATCTGCTTTGCCACTGTCTAAGCGCAAAAACTGCAAACTTATCGTTTAAGAAAAGAAGCTGGATGTTGCCGTGAGGTTAGGTCAATCACACAGGTAATACTCTAGCAGATACAACAGTGAGTCAATTTACCAGGTATGCGGAGGTCGGATGCACGTGCGAATGAGATACTTCGAGGCGAAATCCGAGCAACGGTGTCACATCCAGATTACCCTCCCTTGCATAGTCAGGGTCGTTCATGGTATTGGTACCGCACCGAGATTGCCTTCCCAGCCTAAGCTATTCATATCGAGGTGCCTTGGCGGTGGCGGTTACTTTCTTGTTTACATGCTCAATCGGCTGCCTGCTAAGCATGCAGGTCTTAATTTAGAAGGCGGGCCTCCCGGCACTTATGTCAACCACCGAGGGCTATAATTATGATCGACTCGAGTATGTGGTTGGTTATAACAAAGAGCTCCACGCGGGTCACAACTAAACTGCCTGTCCCCAGTGATTACGAGGCCACTTGACTTGGGTTCGAAGGTAACCTCCAACATTTTCTACCATTCATGACGCCTTCAGTTTCATTAAGCGCGGCCCGGCCATTGAGCACGCGCCGCACTAGCAGTGGCAGTCTAAGCCTAGATCGGCCCACATGCCCAGCCGGGGATATGCAACGTATACGTTCAATCTATTATAGCAATCATGTGCCTAACTATTTGTGACACATGATCCTGGCAACTTGCGTCATGGACATTAGTATCGTACGTACAAGCCCTACGCTTGCAAGCCGTGCCACCCGGCCTGGCCCTGACATGTGCATGCTGCATATACATGGTGAATGTACCGTCGTACATACCATGCGCTTAAACTGAGTTACCTACCTAGTTAACGGTTGCAATGTTATACTACATAGCTTTCGTAAGTCAAGTCGGACCATATATGACGGTCACATTTACAAGCTAATGGCCGACTCGATGCAGACAGGCATCGAGTCGGCCAGGCGGACAGGCGCCTGTAGTCATTTGATGCAGGGCTCGCTAGATCAAGTAAAGTGGAGGCCCCCATGTCCGCGGCTGATCCATATTCTTCCAATATCATCGATCCAAGCCGTCAACTGGCACAACGATGCAAATACGCATGCTAGGACGTGAGGCGCGCAACACCATCGATCAACTTAACCATCATGTGCTGCACAAATGCCATGCAGCTAGCTTTTGCCAAGCTTACCGACTAATTCGAATGATCAAGCGTCGCATGATTGCAATGGATGATTCAAAGTTCAATGGCTTTCGAACGGGTGCGTGCGTGTGGCGAAGTATACTTTACAGCTAGTCGCGACCTCTTTGTGGATAGGTCTAGGCTAAAATACTGTGAATTTTAATGAGTTTCCACAAATATCCTCGCTGTCCTGTGGGAACGCAACTCGATCAACCCGTCAGCTGAGCAATTGCGCTCGGAACGGAAACATGGCTCCAAAAAGGGCAAGGCTTTATGGGCTCGAGGACAACTTAACTCCTCGTTCGCCACCCATCGATCTTTTGTTGCAAACGTTTCTCTAAGTTTGCTACCGCAAGTACACGTCGAGCAAAATGTTTTCGCTGGGCTTCAACACGATGCCGGCCCACACTTTTAGGGGCCACGTGGGCGTGTCCGGCCGCGGCTCGAACCGGAAGCTTTGGTACAGAGTGATCAGCGCTATCTGCGCCTCTTCCATGGCGAACCTGTCGTACAAAAAGGAAAAGTGCTGCTTTGCTGTGCGGGATCAGAGAGGGGTGGTAGGTAGCAGACTGCCAGAGCGCGTCATTGTCGGAACTGATTTAAGCCTCCTCCCTTCGTAATCAAGTTAAGAAAGTCAAGAATGTAGAAGTCAGAAATTAGAGGAGTCAGAACCAAAGCGAACCGGCAAGATCAAGAGACGAGCAAGACATCCAACTCTCAATGAGCTGACGGAATTGGACAATCTGAATCCAAAGCGAAGAGGTAAGACACCGAGAGAGAAAAGGGGGGGAGTAGTCCACCGCTCGACTCACTTGAAGCCGACGCACATCCGGGGCCCCAGCCTGCACAACGGAGGGGCAGCTGACGTCAGCTGTCGTCATCCTGCGAAAAGGCTTAGGTTCCAAGGTCTTTTCTTACATGAGTCTAGGCTTAGGGTATGCAACATGTCTCTTCAATTTAGGTAAAGTAAGCTCGAGGTATGGTAAGCTCCCAGCCTAACCCTAAAAAAGTAACCCTGAGATCACCCGCTCCGCACCCTGACCCCCAAACTAACCCCACCCGTCCCAGGCGGCTTGGCTTACTCTAACCTGAATTGAAGTCTAATGAATGCAACCAGCCCGGGTGTATCAACGACCTTAAGCATCGTAACTGCAACTAATACCTCATCTAGATTCATCTTCCCCCTAACATTTGCAATCTATCCCGGTTGCGAATGATCGAGGGACAAGCGATTCACCACAAGCAAAGTATTAGAGATTCCAACGGCAAATGGAGCTCAAACGCTCAATCTCCCCGGCCCAGCTTTCACCGTCGCTCACCCGAACGGAAGGTAGGCATACGGGTGCCGCTGGAGCGCCTCCGGGTTGTGCGGGTCGAAGCGTTCCGGCCGGAACTGTTCCGGGTCCGGAAAGTGGACCGGATTCCGGTGCACGGTCTCCGTGGCCAGCCAAACGATTGTTCCCGCCGGGATATGCGTGCCCGCCACGTGCATGTCGCGCTTGGCGGTGCGGATGAGGAGAGGACCAGTGGAGAACATGCGCAACGTCTCCTTGACGACCTGAGGAAATTAAGCAAACCGGGGTGAGGTTAAGTTACGGACACCGGGGTGGGGTTGCGTACAGAAGTGGGGTAAGGTTTAGTAGAGGAAACCGGGGGAAAGGGTTCAGGACAGATACCGGGGCGAAATAAGGCACAGAAAACCGGAGTGAACCGTGAAGGTTAAGTACAAAACCTGGGGTGAGCTTAAGTAAGGGAAACCGGGGTGAAGTTGAATGCAGAGTGCGGGGTAAGATTAAGTGCAGGAAAGCGGGGAGAGGTAGGGTACAGGAAAGCGGGATGGGGTTAAGCACAGGGCACCGGAGTAATATCAAGTACAGGGAACCGGGATAATCACAGGAAACCGGGTTGGGGTTAACGGGGGGCGATGGGGAACGAAGCGGAAGAAGTTAAGGGAAGCGTAAAGGGGAGGGGGAATGAGTAAGAGACCGGGGCGGCGGCTCTGGCTGACCGGTGGGGGTTGAGCAGCAGGTTAGCGAAAGCGGTTTCAGTAGTCGAGCAAGTGGGGCTGGGGTTAAGTCCCATTCGCGACACTATTTAGAAGGCCCACTTTCCCCCTCAGATAGTACAGAAAGCGGTGGTCGATTCATGCGAGAGTGCGAGACTTTCAGGGAGTTTCTCTCTGGGAGCCGACTTTCTCCGGAACGACCCGAAAAGTACGATATGGGAAGTTCAGCGTCGGCTTCAGGTGTAGAGTAGATTGCGATACTGATCCGAACGTCAATCACTTCCGGAAAGTTCCCCTTCCAAGCTGGACTACCCAAGGAACGGGGAGTGGGGAACACTTTAGGCAGAGGCGGTTGTGAGAATCTGAGCGATGGGATGTTTGGCACGACGTGCGGCGCTAACGCTTCCAAGCAGCGAGGGGAAGGTGAATACAGGATTCAAGCGATGGTACCAGGAGCAAATCTGAGGGTTTCAGAAACAAACCCCAGGGTTCCGGACAAATCCGGAGGTTTCAAAAACCTACCTGTTCGACGTATGAATACTTTGCCAGGTCGGAGTAGCCGGGCTCCTTCACACCGGCCTTTGCATTTCGGTCGATTTCTTTGTACACTTTGTTTCGAGCGTCCGCATGGTACGACAGGAAGAACACTGCGCGGCAGAAGGGTCTGGATTCACTCTCCTTGGTTTGAGGACACAAATGGAGTTCAAGCTCGACGCACTTTTGGAAAGTTTGAATGACCGCTGCACGACGTACTACGTTCTGAAACCATCCGACCAACGTTTGTTTCTCCAAGCGGATATATATAGCAATGCTGTCATTCACGTGTATATGGTATCTGCTTTGGCAGCAGGAACGACATAACTCTTCAATCTAGCAATAGTAAGCTCTAGCAATAGTAAGCTCCAACACTAACACTAAAAACCTAACCTACAAAATCACCCGCTCCGCACCCGAACCCACCCTAAGCCCCAAACTAACCCTACCCGTCCCAGGCTGGTTGGCTCCTACTGCTAAAGCTTACGATTGCTAATTTGCAGATTCTTAGGAACAACCCTCAAATGGTCATGCGGTTCTTACGGGGGCACAGCACGGCGGACCTTTCAAGGTGTTACTGCCCAATTGTTTGGAGCAATCGCCATGTGTCCGGCTCATAAGCCCAGAATGCTAAAACGGGACCCCTTGATATCCGAATGTACGGATTCTCATCATGGAACCCCAGAAAGAAAGGACAACATCCCTCACGTATATATCGATCTCCAAAAGTGTAGGTTGCTTAATAGTCAACTGAACACTCTGAAAGAGGGGGGCTCAGATTGGGAGTTTTAGGCGCTCAAATTGGGAAAGTAGAGTGGGTATGGGCGGGGAGCAGCAAAAAAACTCGGGCTTAAGTTTCTGATTTCAGCTGGAGACTTCCATTCCGGAGGCTAAGCATCCCTGGTTCAAGAGTCAACCCCTTACCCGCCAAGGCGATGGTTGTGGCTGCCGTGTCGATCCCGCCAGCAACACCGCCAAAGTACAAAAGTACAAAATCATCGAAACAAAATATCGATATCATAACAGCAATAAATATACTTCCAACGTGATATGATATTCGATGTGATATGATATTCAATTGATAGTTCTAGTCCAAACGTTCAAAAAGCAAACACACCGCACCCGCCATGGCGATGGTTGTGGCCGTCGTGTCGGACCCCGCGAGCAGCACCTCCATCGCGATTGCCCGGATCTCCCGGTCGGTCAGCTTCCGCCCCGTGTCCTTCACGCGCGCCGTCCTGGACATGACGTGAGCGTGACGTCAGCCTTCAACCGCTCTTCGAGTCCAACAGGGTGCTAACGCTGCTTCCTGCGCGTCTTCGATTCGCAGCAGCAGGAAGCGGCTTGTACATTTACCCGCCTCTGCGGGTGGCGCAGACCCCAAGTCGCACTTCTCTTTCCTGTCTTTCTCCTTCTCGACCTACATGAGTCCCTTTTTGAGCGGCCAATTAGCCTGCTTTGACTTGCGCAGCTCCCTCATCCTTGAAGAAGAGAAGACGCAGCATTGCCAGCAACGCTATCAGGCCTCCCCAGAAGAAAAAGCGAACCCATCCTTTCATCCAAGCACACGATGGATGCCGAATTCTAAAAGCAAGGATGACTCCTCAAACACGGCGTCGGGTTCCCGACACGCACTAGTGGCGTCTGAGTTTCGAGGCAGTTCCTCATGCGACGAACTCAAATTGCATCCGAAAAAGGTGCCTCGGCGCAATACTGGCCAATCACGCGATCTCTGGTTGCCAGGGCGCTAAGAGTCACAGAGTCCTAACCCCATACTCACAGGGTCCTAACCCCATACTCACAGGGTCCTAACCCCATACCACAGGGTCCTAACCCCATACTCACAGGGTCCTAACCCCATACTCACAGAATCCTAACCCCATACTCACAGGGTCCTAACCCCATACTCACAGGGTCCTAACCCCATACGCACCTGGCCAAGTACGTCAGGAAGTCGCTCGAGCGCATGACGTCATCCTCGCCGCCACGTGCCCTCCTCTCGGCCGCCGTCCGCTCCGCGACGTCCATCAGAAACTTGCGGTTCTCGAACCCGACCCGTTCCATGGTGCCCGGTACGAGCTTCATCAGCCCTGCGATGCAGTCTTGCACTGCCCGGGGGAAGAACAAACCGACGACCGTCTCGAGCGGTGCGCCGCTCCCGATCTTGATCGTGTTGATCAGCTTGTTTGCGGCGACGACCAGAGGGCCGGTTTCAGCATCGGTCTGCGCTTCGAACTGTATAGCGGAAACGGAAGCTATCAAGGATCTGAATCTGCAACATTTCTGAACAACTTTCCAACGGATCTTTGTTGACCTCACTGCCATTGTTGATGAGCTTCTTTGCAGCGACGACCAGAGGGCCGGTTTACGCATCGGTCTGCGCTTCGAACTGCGCATCAAAAAGGGAAGTATCAATTAACGGAGTCAGCAAGTAGTTCAAAAATCTCGCAAAATGAACAGATTCAATCGTGTTGATGAACTCATTTGCCGCGACGACCAGAGGGCCGGTTTCCTCATCGGTCTGCGCTTTGAACTGCACACCCAAATGGGCAATGAACAGAGTTGGCGACCTTTCTAGGTATGTCGACTATCATTCGGATCGAGCAGGGAGACATATAGAGCATCTGAGCGAGGACGAGCTGAGGCGGAACTTCAAACACGAAGCTTTTACGTTTAGTGGTCTCGCGGCTTCGCTACAACCGGGGGAAGCTCCCTGAGACTCTCCAACTGTCACACAAGCAATCTCAAAGAACCTTAAGATGCGGTGAAGAAACCTCACGTCGACTCCAAAGGCGGCCTTTCCAATGATGTCGAACGACAGCTGTTGCGTCAGCTGCTTGACCTCCACGGGCTCCCCCTTGGCGGCCGCTTCCGTCATCCGCGCACGCATCTTGCTCAGCGCCCCGTGCATCGCGGGCGCGTACGCCTCGAGCTGTTCGGTGTGGAACAGCGGCATGACCGCGCTTCGGGCCCCGGCCCAATATGCGCCCCTGAACGGAAAAGGAGAAACACTTTTACTTTCAAACTTTTGTGTGAGCGTGTCATCGATTTTCACAATCCCTCAGGCAGAGTTAGTGGGTACGCTTCGAGCTGTTCGGTGTGGAAACGCGGCATGACCGCACTCCTGGCCCCATCCCAATATGCACTCCTAGAAGAGGGAAAACAAGGTTTTCCTTTCATACACTAGGATCATAACTCTGCTTCTGAAGTGTTTTGACTGTTTACTTCTAGAAATATATGAGGACATTTTACGTCAGCACTGGTGCAAGAGGGTTCGAGCTGTTTGGTGTGGAACGCCGCATCACTGCGTCCTGGCCCCAGCCCAATATGCCCCCTTGAAGGAAGACAGAGGATGACAAATGAGGATTTTGCCAACTATCGTTTCCGACTCTAAAGCACCGATAGGTGCGCCTCGGGCTGTTTGGTGCGGAAGAGGGGCATTACTGCGCTCCTGCCGCCAATCCAATATGCCCCCTTGAAACAAAATTACTGGGCATCTGGCGATTCCTCAAAACTTCGTAGTAAGTCACATCGCGAAACGTGTGCTTCTTTCCGACCGCTATTGCCCTTCTACGAAGCAAGTAGGCACGCTGACGCGATACATGGTACTAGAGTTAGACGAAGAGAAAGCGAAGGAAGGGACGGAAGGGGCAGATAGATAAACAAGATTTTAGCAAGACGGGAAGAAAAGGGACGAAGGGGCAAGACGAATAAGTAGAACAGACAAAGCACCCCAGGAGAATCTCGAAAGCCACCATCACTTTTAGACGAAAAAACCGTCCGCCGAAAAGCAACCAGAGATGATTCCAGAAGCCGTCCTCACTTCGAAAAGACGAGACTGTCCGCCGCAGTTTCGATGGACTGCATCGCCTTAACTGACAACATCCTACGTCCGCAGAAAACCACCCAGACAGGAACGCAAAAAGTCGTCCTTACTTTGAGAAGACGAGACCGTCGGGCGCCGTTTCTATGGATTGCATGGCCGTGCGGTCATGAAAGTCGTGGAACAGCGTCAAGCCCACGTTTTTGCTGAGCTCCGGGTCAGCGAGCACGACGATCGGTGTGGGGCCCATGAAGAACCGGTACACAGGTCCATATTGCAAAGACCACTGGTAGACTGCCTCGTGGTACTCGTTCTTGAAGAGCTCGGGGAGGTTTCCGACCAAGGGACGGAAGGGCGGGCCTGAAAGGAAAGGAGTACGATCAGATGAGAGTTCTGTCGGGAGGGCTTGATACAAATTTTTCAATTGTGGGGGTGCTTATGAAAAGAATCGACAGGGATTGCCTGAGGCAGAAGAACGCGTGCTTCACGGAAAAGTGTCACAATCCTTCAAAAAGCTGGACATAGAAAGTCTGTTTTCACATCGTCAACTTTGAAATATGGGAACGATCGATGGATGGGTGGAAGAGTTGGCCTGTGTGAAGAGAGAAGGGTGTGACTGGCTCAAACCATCTTACAAGATTCAAAAGCCAGACCTCTTTCATCTGTTACGTCCTTGTATTGGTGAGAAAGACAGAAGAAACTGAGTACCTGAAAGGGCGTATGGGGCACCTAGGCAAGAGAGCGTATTTCATTTGTTAAACCATCGGAGCTTTCATTAGACAAATACGTTCTGAGCAGGTTTCCAAACCAGGGAGACTCCAAACATTGGGGAAGGGCATGCCTGGGGGAAGAAGTGGGCCCATGAGAACTGGCTGAATGGCCTGACCTTTCCTACACTTGGACAATTTAGCGCTTCCATTCTTCTTCAGCTTTTGCTGCTCCAGTTCCTCAACGATCTTAAAAGGTAGTCTGCCCCAGCAGAAACTCGTTTGAAAGCGCCTGACAGATCTGACGTTTCATACAGTGCGACGACACCAGTTCCCATGGGAGAAGTATTTTAGCCCTTCAGCCACTAGTCATTTCACATTAGTAGCGCCAATGTTTGAGACGGTAGCCTTGGATTCGAACCGCCCCTAATCAGCCACTCACCTGCAATATGGCGGAACTTGACAGCGGGAGCAATCGCCCAATGGTACAGTGCCAGCAAGACAGGAGCCGCGAGCACAATCAACGCTTGGCCCATTATGATGCTGAGCATGAGCGTCCCTCCCAGAAAGAGAGTGGACCCAACGTGCCTGAGTTTCCAGTCCTCCCTATACTTTGAGGTGGAAGTCATTTTCTTTGACAAGTCTCTAGTCAGCTTTCTGATGAAGAATCAATGCTGTTGCTTCACTGTCTCCAGAGCGGAAGCATGGTCAACATGGCACTTTGACTCTGATGTGGTGGAAAGAATGAGTTGTAGTCAACTCCTCTCGAATCAACTCCTAAAGCAACTCGGGGCAAACTCCGTATGGCAGTGGTACTCATTCAACCTATACTTCGAGGGGAAGGACTACAAAAGATGACGGGATGCACAAGGGTGCTGCACTCCTGCACTTTGTGCGACCAGCGGACTTTCTTCGCTTGTGATGCACATCCCCAAAAAGAAGTTGCTCTGGACAAAGAGCTTTTCAGCTTGCTGCGACACCCCCCTGCTCAGTGCTGCAAATGCAACGCTGTGCACAGGTCCACCCGCTTGCTTCTGAACCCCTCCCCTGATGTCAGTGTTTGGTGAGGTGAACTACACTTTCCAAGCCAGAACTTGACCTGAAGCTTTCACTTGAAGCTTTGGCCCTGCATGGAGCAAATGAAGGTTTAATCTTAATTTAAACTTTCATATGAGTTTCAAGACAATGACACCTGGCACACGACCAGGCTTGCGTGCCACCACTGTCTGAAGTGTTGGTCGCACGTCGCCATATTTGAATCGGATGAGCTCGGGGAATCCGGCCGGTGGAGGCAGCCGACCTGTTACCGACCCGCCAGGCTGCCACTAACTTTCTACTACCGACCCACTGAGCTCGGCTGTAAAACTCCTACCGGCAGCTTATAAGGTTTGGGGGCGACCGAAGTCCTTGCACAAATTTGAAATTTTCGAGAGGGGAAAGAGGGGGGAAAGAGACTCGAGAGTCGAGAGAGGGAGAGAGAAAGGCGAGAGAGAGGCTCATGCAGGCTGAGGAGGTGTGCTGTCTTCATTGTCGGACGCACATTTTGAAAACTTGTTGAGAAGGGTGGAATGATGTGAAGGGCGGCTGTAGAGTCTTGTCTTGGTCGTTGTCTTTGAAGATCTGTCCAAAGGCGCAAATGCAGAAGGGGCGAAATCCAGTTTGCGTGAGCCAGTTGTGAGTAAAGCTGCTGGATGGCAAGCTACCTCAGTCACCCTTTTCGAAGGTTCTTCACCACCTGACTTGCAATAGTGAACCATCAGCATTATATTAGAGCTAAGATCTGGGTGCAAGCGATCAAAAAAAGGACGTTGATGCAGTGGGGAGGTTGGTGCAGACCTGTGTTTCCTCTGAGATCTGTCCGGTCAGGTTGGTGGAAAGGGCATTCCAGTATTTGAAGATTGGTACATTCCTTAGCGAGTTGGCATTCCTGGTGGACAAAAGTCTCAGGAACATACTGAACTAGAACAGAAGTTTTGGAGGAGCGAACAGTGTCAGCTCATCGCCAGCCACAACATTTAAGCAGCCTCGCGAGTCTGCAAGGAGAAAGGGCGAGGGGCGATGCAGAATTGCCGGGATGTCCGACAAGAATGGCCTCTCCTTCTCACGTAGCAGCATTGGAACCCCTTGGCCGTTATCAACAAGTCAGAAGCTGAACCCCATTGCTGAGGAAGGCCCAGGGAGAGACCCGCTCAGCTGGAGCATGCCTACCCTTGGCAAACCCGCTGTGAAGGGCAGAATGGGACAGTCGCAAGCCAAACCGCCCCTACTGGCAATGTTCCTGAGCCTCTGCATGGGCGTCTTTCTGTCGGGCTTTCTTTTCAGCTGTGAGTTTCACCAGTTTGGTCACCACCATTTGATTTTAAAAATCAATGTTGCTTGAAGGTTGACCTTGTGCACTTACCACCATCGGCATTTTAGTGACTCACTGCGAAGGCTGTAGACCCTTTTCAAGCTACAGATAATGATGTGCAAGGGGCGGTTGTGATGGACATGAAAAGGCAGAAATGAAGGTTTTGATGTACTTGCCAGACTTAACCGGTCCTGTCATGCCACTTTGGTTGACCCTTGCAACAACAAGGCACTTACCATCAATTGACACAGAGCTGTTGCTATGTAGTGATCTTGACATCTCTGAAAGATGACCCCAAAATACTCTTCGTCAACTTCAAATGTGGCTCAGAGAGCACTTGGTGCAGTACTCGCCTCTTTGCAGCCCCTTAAAAAAGGTGCTGCTATTCAAAGCACTGCCTACCTGAGCACTTGTCCCTCCTGCCATCAACCACTAGATTAGTGGTATCCACTTTGAGGAGTTTGTGCAGCTTTTCTGGCACATCAAGGAACCAGAGATGCAAGATTGCACGCAATGCTGCAAGCTTTATGACCGTTCGTAACTAATCCAGTCCACATGGTCTGTGTGGTCAATTGTCGCTTTGCATAAAAAGTGGTGGTCAATTGCGCTCCTGACTATGTAAACTGTGCCGCGCAAACCTAGACGCCCTGCTGGCTCTCATCTGCAACCCAGTGTCTTCTGGTCATGCCAACAGCAGGTCAATTCTTTGCACCAACTCAAAATGTTTATTCAGACACCTCCTCTTTTTGCAAAGCTTCACAAATGTGCAATTCATTGATCTTCCCTCCCCCTTTGCAGCATCGCTGCCGTATGGTGGCAGCATGTGGGGAGCGCAGCAAGCCCCTACAACGAGCATACTCAACACCAAATCTTATGATGAGCATGTTGCGAACCTGCTGTCAGGCTTGAGAGACCTGCGGCAAGAGATGGACAGGTAAGGCCACGGACAGCAACTCTTTGTTCGTACCTTCATATACTTGGGCCAACAAACAAGGGAGGAACCTTCCACATCCTTTTTGACTCCTGGTACTTGATCATGCAATCCGCATGTCTGGTCGTTCAGGGGGAGTGGCTGGAAGCCACTTGAAGGACCTATTTGGACGAGCTTAGGATGGGAGTTCGTAATTCAGCATCAGTGTCAAGGGGCTTTATCCCAAAACCTTGGGCCAGAAAGCTCTTTGGCTCTCAAGCAGGAGAGAGCTGTGAAGCTCTTACCTTGATCAAGCTGGCCATGTATTTTGCCGTTAGTATATGGTTTCTCCTATCCTTGACGAAGGAAGCTGTTGAAACTGTGTTCAACCCATTGAACACGCCGAGGTCGTGCATCAATGGGCGCTGTGCTCATCGCCGCTGCCAGTGCAAAGTGGTTGCCGAGAAGGCCAGTATCCTCAGGAGAAGTGAGGACGCAGGAGCGTGGCTTGGTCCGTTGCTTCGCTTCCTCCTCTTCTAAATCGGATGTGTTGATCTTCAAACGGTGTTAGGAGCACTGTCAGTGGTTATGTGTCTGGTCTTCCTGTTAGTGTGTAGCAACAGGTGCTTGTAGTGACGGCGAACGGCGTTTAAGTGCCAGTCTGTTGAGCATCGGCCTTAAGATCGGGGGGAACTTTGTAGTAGAACTCCAAGTACGTCCGTTTTCATCTACTGGTATGGCGTCCTTAGAGATTGGCTGCGCCTCTAGTTCGAATGGTGTCGCAACGTGAGGGCTTTTGTCCCGCAAGACAAGCGCAGTGGGAGACATGCTTGGTCCGGAAGATGGGGAATGAATATTCCTTCTTGCGACATCTTGAAGAAAGGGAACCTTGGAATCCTTTCATCAATGAGTGGGAAAGACAGAAAGCTTCATGCCAGAACTCTTTATTGAGACGGTATGGTTTACGGACGGGAGAACCTTTTCAGTGTCGTACAGAGAGCACAAACCTCTGCCGTAAAGAACCAATCAAAATGACCGATTGTGCAGAGCGGAGCAAGGGATGGCGGAATCGGGGGATGCTTTGAGCAACGCGCTGGCCACTCAGGAGTTGGAGATCGAGTTGCATCACTTGCGGGGCGAGTATGTACGGCTGCTCAAGACGACGGAGGAGCTTCGGAAGAACCTGACTGACATGAGGTCCCTGGTAAGCAGTCAAGCGATTATAGTAATAGTGGCCTAGAATGACGGGAACTGGGCTCCTGTAAGCTCGCGCTGACCGTGATTCAACCTAGAGCAGTTACCCAAGTCGAGAGGTAAAGCACCATGCGTGAACGATCCTGCCATCTGGAGGTTGCATGCAAGCTACCAAAGCTCAGATTTAAGGAGGAAAGACTAGCCTCGCAGCAATCGCAGGGAGGCCTGCGTAGACCATCTGCGTCTGATTGCTTTTGTTTTCGAAGTTTCAGATCTATCTTTTCATCTGGTCTTCAACGGTACCACCAGTGATTATTATACGGCTCCCCACACGTGTCCTTCCGCTTTTGGGTCCTAGCTTGTGCTTCAGAGTTTGCTTTTCACTTCGGGTTAAGCCACTGGCTCTCTTTGGTTGCGGTTTACTATACTTCATTCCCATCAACGGCTTGTTTTATCCTTCCCCTGCGTCCAGGTCAATCCGACGGCTCTAGCGGTGCGTGACATTGACGAGTCTCACTTGCGGCCCGAGGGGAGCATGTCGCGCATCGTAGACAGCAAGGGGGAGGCGTTCTTCTGCGACCGCTCGCATCCCGACGGAGACTTCTGCCTCATCCATGGGGACATCCGAATTGACTCAAAGAGCAGCACGATCGTCATGTATGCGGTAAGAAGGACTGCCATGCCCCAGCTGATGAAGGATTGTCTCCATAAATGCCGGCTGGAACCAGTTCATTTCCTGGCCAATCAGCTGTCAGACAATTGCCATCAACTCTGATCGGCAGGAAGCTGTCTCGTGTCAAGCGCCAGCTCAGGGTCAAGTAGATACTGAGTGGATGCTTATCATGCGCTAAGGTGTGAGCTTCGACCGACGATCTTGTCTTGAAGGCGACTCCTCGAGGCGGAGCGGTTCGGCAACCCTCAAGCGGTCCTTGCAGGCTTCCTCTGGGAGCTAAGAAGATGCATCATTACAGATTGTGATCAAGCGCTTACTCAAAACCAAACCTCACACAACCGCTAACCGCGGAGACGAAGCAGACGACTCCACGAGGCACATTGATTGTGCAATCCTTGCTTCGTGCCCGTCGAGGCTTAGGTTTTAACTGAATGCTGATGGACTCGATACAGATTCCAATTAAGCGCTAATGAAACGCCTCGTTTGCAGACCAAGGAGACGACTCCGCGGGGCACGTTGACGGTGCAGCCGTTTGCGCGGAAATGGGACGCGGAGCTCATGCGGGCGGTCACGCCCGTGGTGGCGGACGCAAGCGGGCCGGACGGGTGCCCGCAGAAGTACACCCCGTGCGCAAACATGCGCATGGTGCCGGCGGTCATCTTTGCCGGGGGGGGTTTCACAAACAGGTGAGGAGCATCTAGGGACGGCGCTGAACTGGTTTTCGAAGCTAAGGGTTTTTCAATGACTCATTGATGTTGTGGGTCCTGGTAGTCTGGCCGAAGGAAAGGCAGTACAGGGGCTAGAGGTTCGCCATCGACCGCCTTTCGGTTGTGTCTGCATTCGAAGCTTCGGCGGAAGGAGTCGGCGTTGCAAACAACCACTTTTTTGTTGGGGATACGGAGCCGAGGAGCCGCTGCCCAGACTGAGAGGCCCAGCCTTCTGATCCAAACGGAAACCAAGCTCAAGCTTTTGGATTGTAGTTGTGGGGCTCCTAAAAGTTTTCCGTCCTTCCATCGCAAGCATGTGAATCTAGTTGCACGTTCTGACAGGTTTGACACGCTCTTCCTTTCTGTTTCTTCCCCCCCGAGAAAGGTGATTCTGATACAGATTTCTGATCCAGGTCGCCGAAGGCGGATCGAGGTTAGCCGTTGGTTCTCCAGGCGCCATTTTGCAGGCGTCCATGGCTGGACCATGCCGTTCTCGACTGGAATGCGTTATCGCGGCCAGTTGAAACCCCAGTCCCGTCGTTTCCCATGCCTCTATCCATGTCTACCCCGACCTCTAGTCACGTTCTCCAACCGACGCTAACCTTTGACGCAGCACACACAGCATATCAAACCGCTCCATCCACTAGTCAATTTGCATACGTCCAAAGTCAGAAGTCCAACCCACGTCTAACCCAGAATCTTAACCCGTTCCACAGCACGTATGACGACCTGCGCGAGGTGTTCCTACCGCTCCACAACACCATCCACCAGTACGACAGCGAGGTCGTGCTCATGGTTACCGATAACCACAACTGGGTTAAGCAACACCTGGACGTGCTGCGCTCGTTCACCAAGTACCCCATCCGCCTCCTCAAAGACGACCGCGACATTGCGGGGAACCTGCTGCAGGCCGAGTGTTACCGCCACGTCATCGTTGGGCTGCGTATGGATCTTACGGTGCCGGACCACAGCCCGGGCCGACCACGGGTGAGCCATTCTGGCTCCAAGCGTTCTAGCGTGTGAGCGTTTCCGCGTTCTCCGAAACGGAGTGCGAAAGCTACTATTGTCTGGGGCTCGGGCTGGATGTTTTAAGCAGGCCAGCAGTGTATGCACGTAAGGTCTTGATGCGACAAGAAGCTTTCACGGATCAGCATCTTCTTTGTCACAGTTTTCTGTAGGAAAGGTTATGGGCTACTTTGTCGAACCCTTCCTATGCAGGTTTGTCAAGACGTCTCGGCTTGTCTTCTTTCCAACTCAATACGGTTTCGGGAATGTAGCAAGCTTTCTTGCGCTTCTTGCCCCGGAGTGCTCGTGCTGAACCAACTTCACAACTTGCAGCTCGACCCCCCAGACGAGAAGCGCCTGTCTTCCACCCTTTTAGCGTACTCCCAAGTCATTGCGCGGCGCATGCGGCTCCCCCCCAGCCAACCCATTGGAGAATGCCTCGCCGGGGCTAGCCCACAAAAACCAGTGCTCGGTTTGCTCGTGCCAAAATCAGAAAGCTTACAGCGCACGGGGCGGGGCCTAGCAAACGCCGAGGAAGTCGGGCGGATCGCCCGGCAGATGGGGTTCACGGTCCAAGCGATCGGCACGGGAAATGGGACGTACGTAGACCTCGTCAAATTCATGCGGGGCGCGGACGTGTTGGTCGGGATGGCGGGCGACGAGTTGGGCCATTTGGTACACCTACGGCCCAAAGCGGTGGTGATGCAAATCATCGGGTTCGGGGAGACAGGGTTCCCGGGCGCGACGGCCGGGCGGGAGTACCAAGACTTGGCGAAGTTACTAGGGTTGCGGTATCTAGAGTGGGTTGCCGGGCTGGAGGAAAGCTCGATCGGGAGGGAGCCGGGCGAGCGGCAAACTCCGGCGAAGGTGTGGTCCGGAAAGTCCGCAGCGGCTGCTGCGGCAATCTATCGGAGACAGGTCGTCACGGTGCCCGAAGACGCCCTCCGGTCGCAGCTAGCGGAAGCTAAGGAGCACTTGCTGGCGCTTGGTAGACAGCATGCAAAGGCGCGGGGGGTAAAAGATCCCAGGACTCGGGGTAGCGACCTTTGACATGAGAGCAGGCATTGAGCAAGGCTGTCTTGAAGCCTCTCGTAAGATTCATCTAGAGTCGTTGAGATCCGTAAGTAGGGACAAGGAGTTGCATTGCTATGTCAAAGTGAGCCGTCAACGCAGCCAGTTGGAGATGATCAGTCGTCTAGCCTTAGGACCACGCATTAATTATTCGTGCTCGCCATGCAAACATGTTAACCGGTATCGACGTCCCCTAACGCGTTCTTAGAATGTGACCTTAATTGGCCTAATTCATGCCATGATGCCCAATGCGTATACAAAAGTTTTTGGAATCGGGGCTTTACAAACAACTATTGCCAAGTGCCCTGAACAAGAGCGGCATATGCTGCTGCACTCAAACGCGGTGTATATATCATTGCCCGTTTTATCAAATCATCATTATCACGACACCTTTCATGCCACGAAATGCATTCGATGCTGTCGTAAATGATGACGTGCGATCCATGCAGCGCCCATTCTTTAGGGTCGCAATTCTTCCGAAGTTCATGCCGTTCTCTCTCAGTAAGAATTCCATTGATATTACAGAAATCATCTCATGCATATTTCATGCATGATTCGCGATCGATCGTCAGAGTCCAATACGGTGCAACGTGGCTCGATCGCGGGTCCGACGATACGACAACAGCGCATTGAATTGGGAAGCCATGTCGTGCATGCATTGAAATGTTAGTTAGTTCAATGTCGACGTAATATACTGTGCACATTGCAGATCATGCACTGTTGCATGCACTGCCATATGCGCGCTGGCAAGGATTAAATATATAAGCACATGTGCTCGATCGCGATCCTTAACGTATTCAAAGATTTTGTTTGCAATGTATACACGCGTGACCCGGCCAGGAGTAACAACAGCTCATGCAGATGTGATGCATATCACCTAGGCCTGCGCACATAGGTATACGCATGGTTGGTCCGACTGGTGGTACGTTGCGTCCGCGTCCGGTTGTGTACTTAGGCGGTGCACAAGTTTTCACAACCCAAGGAGGTCGGACTCTGACCTAAGCGAGCTAAGTTGTGGAACGTAACCATATGAAGCTGACGATTGATAGCTAGAGCTTCGAAAATTGCAGGCAATAGAGGGCCGCTTGTATACATTTGCCACCGCCGGCCGGCCATGTATCTGGCGCGTCGTTCCGGAGCAGCGCAACTTTGTGCAAACATATCAGTGCTTGGGCGCTTGTCTAGTGCTGTTGATCATGGTACAATTTTGATAAAATTGTCAGTGACGTTCAGATTCAAGAAATGTCCAGAGCACACAAATCCTGACTCCTTCGCTCCTAGTCAAGAAAAGAACCTTCAGGCTATCAGAGCAGTCTTTGTTTACAAGAAATATCAATATGAAGGCCGTAGAGTAGACCAAAACCGTCATGTACTCAACGCTGCCGAGAACAATCTAAAACATTTTGACGACTAGCTTATTATTTACAAAAAAGTCGGCCATATCAAAATGGCTGGGCCACAAAGCGTCTACTCATAATTGTCTATCAAACACTACTATATATATAATAACAGGTCCTATTAAGGGCAAGCTCACCAAAAACACACCACTCTTCCCAAAGCACGCTGCAGGCACTAAGTTTGCTGGCGGACACACCTCGCTACTTAGCCTCTTATCTTTCATGAGTTACTTGTTAAGCCCGACGAGGACGTTGGCAATCAGAACGAGGATATTGAAGGAGGATACCCCCACGCGGAGGTAGAAGTAGAACGGGGACGTTTTCAGAAGGCCGTCCGGCTCGAGTCCGTTGAAGTACGCAACCAGTAGCATGCCGGCGGACATCAGGATGAGACCCAGATTGAGGACGTTGAACGTGGTGCGCTCGCGCACCTTCTTGTTGTCGGCAATGTCCTGCATCGCGCCGCCCGCTCTTCATGTCAAGAAAAGCCTTCCAGCATGCATGAAGCTGCCTTTATGAATTTTGAGCGGCTCCCAACGGGGGCTTATTTGGAAATGGTAACAGCTGATGAGCATGCGACACACAAACCGAGCGCATCGGGCCTTTGCAACGAGGGTCAGATTGTGCATGTGCAGGCTGCGAGCAGAGCATTTTCAAGGCTTTCTCCGTCAAATAAGCAGGTTGAAACGTGAAGGTGATTGTCGTGGTGCTAGCGTGCATGTGAAGAAAGAGCAATCTTGGCACAAACCCCTTGCACCGCTCATGTAGATAAACACGGACTTGGGCTCAAGGCTTTTAGTGTTTGATTTCGTTCTTATTACGATTGAGTTTCTTACAACGACTCAAGCGGATTATGAACTCGGGACTCACCTTGATGCTGGCCATGGCAATTGTAGCCGCCAACGATGCGGCCGACACTCCCCGCGCAAAGATGACGACGGCGTCTCGAGCGGCGCCTTCCAAAAGGTCCGCCGGCAAGATCATCGCGGGAGCCACGTAAACGGTGAGGCCTGCAGAGCACCGGATGGTTCAAGTTCGTTCTGTCTTGTTTCTGCTTGTTTCAACGGGGGAAGGAGAGCGCCGGCAGATCTGTTTCCCGCTGAGCCGCATGCGGCGGCTACCTCCACGGGCGACTTCGCTCCGTCTCCGCCCACTGTTTTGAAGTGACATTTGAGACGAAGACAAACGCTGAATGCGGCACACTTCTATCAGGAGTACATAAGCGGTCGACGAAGTGCGAATCCGTTAAAACAGACCTGCGAGAAAAAACTGAACGTGCACGCACGCTTCAATTGTCCAGAGTACGCCAGGATTTGAAAGCTTTATTACTATCGCAATTTAAGGGCCCAGTGATTGCCCCGTATATGGACCCTTGAGTAATGCCTTGCGCTTTCGTATCCCGCACAAGTGCAAACCCGAGCGAAAACAGCGTCGGCCGTTTCCGCCGTCCGAACAAGAGCCTCAAGAAGATACATGAAGGCGCTGGAGCAGGCACAATCCTAGCCGCCTCCGGAATAGACACAATCTGGAAGTCCGCTGAGCTAATAATTTTTTCCAAAGGTTCGCATAATACTTGCCGATTTAAGCGGGGCAGGAAACCGTCAGCAGAGAAGTGTTGGATCGGATCAGCTTACCTTGAACGAGGAAGATGAGCGTGGTCGCCAGAGAGAAAAAGCTAAGGGTTCCGCGGACCTTGAAGAGTTCGTTGAACCCCCTCTCGAGTCCGGAAGTAATCTTCTCAAGCGTGAGTCCGCCAAAGAGCGGGGGGAATAGCGAGGCGGCACCCGTCAAGACAAGGGCAGCACTGCCAGGAACGGTGAGATAACCGTCAGCTTTAGTGAAAGAATTTTAGTCACTTCGCCTCAACCGAACATGTACACATGCAGTAAACGTCCCCCCGGATTAGGATCGGGAGATCCGGCCCCAAGAGAAGGCGCAATACTAGTAGCAACGAGCAGCTCAATTTGTCCGCGTCAGTGGAAATGATCGCAATTCGCAGATAAAAGCAGGGAAAACGCCAGAGGATGCGAGGAGCTGTGCAGAGCGACTTGGTTTCTGCAGCACAGGTTGATTGGAACCGATGCAGATAACCTACTTGGTTCACCAGCAGCAGATGAAGTAACACGTCAACCGGGGCGGGCTTAAAAGCAGTGCTGACGATTTTGGCCTGGTTATATGCGTTGAGGGCCGAGAGTCTGGGTGACCTCTCTGTCCCCCAATCATCGAACTCCAGTTCTATAGCTTAGCAGGTTCATTGGTTTTTTGGACACACACTACCGACACGAGACCAGCTTATACACGTTGAGGACGCATAGAAGACATAGAAAAAGTTGGATAGACCTTCGAGCGCCCGGGAGGTGAACCAGAGCACCCGTCAGAAGGAGAGCAAAACCAGCTTCCCTTTAACCGGTCGTGTCCAAACGAACTTCTTGTTAAGTATAGTCAGTGAAGGTGTAGGCAAGGTGGATGCGGAAGCTCACATGGCATATGGCTGGGGCACGATCTTGTTGAGGTAGCCAATCAAGACTGGGACTCCGTATCCCACGCCGTAAACGAGCAGCGCAAAGTCGAGCTTGGCAGCCATCCCGGCTGTAGTTTTCTGCACGAGCGGCGGACACCATTCGCTGAGGAGTTGACTTTCGCTCCGTCGCTGAGGGAGAAATGAATTTGCTCGTCACCCAGGATACCTCGTAGGAGGTTCATACTCTGGCTCGTGATTTGCAAAACAGACGGGGGTTGAGTGAATTCTCTTGCGGCTTCCTTTCACTGGCTGTTGCGGCTGAGCTGGGAGTAACGTGCTTTTTTGGGATTGAAGGAAGTGCTGGTTCTTGACATTCCTCAATCTAGATCGAGATCCTAAGAGTTGGGCCGACCGAGCTCCTCTATGGCTGCTTTCGGAAGTCAGATGCTTCTAGCATAATCTGATACTTGAAGGCCTCCAGGTTATGGGTGAAACGCGCCTGTCCAGAACCTGAGAGTCGAGAAGCCGTTCTTTCAACGGGAAAGCTTTCTCAACCTACATACTGTCTCCCTAATCCGAAGAGTAAAGTATAGAAAGCAGCTTACCTGGAGGGCCGCGTATAACGAGTAAAGCGACAGCGGAATGAGGCTGGTGCCATAGGAGCGTACGAAGCTGTACTGCGAGCTAGTGAGAGGCATCACGCCGAGGCCTTGTGTGTAGTAGTCCTGAGTGTGTGCAATCTGGGCAAAGGAGAAGGCAGCAAAGCCGGCTCCCAGTAGGCCAAACACAAGGGCTCTGAAGGCTGCGAAACAGATAGGAGTGAGCAGCGGATCAGGTGACATAATAACTACTACCTGGTTCACCGCTCTCAAAGATTTGTGACCTCTTACAGCTTGTGCAATGCCTACTCAATGAGAATCAAGCCTTTTTTTATAGAGGAAGCACCACGAGTGGTCTCTGATGTCACGCAGGGCATACATCCGATCTTTGGCCAACGCATAGCACGATTTGAAGAATCATGTACCAAGGCTGTCTACAATCTCTGTGAAAACGAACAAGAGCCAGTACCGCCTACTTTGGACACATCTCTATTCTGTACCAGTCATCAGTCCATGACTCAATGTCAGCCCCCCAATCAATATGAGTGCAAGCGAGCGTGCTTCCCAAACACGCTGCCTCACCTGTTGTCTCTTTGTCTTTTTGACCGTCCTCCAGTTGCGCAGCAACATCTCTGCTCGCACGAACGCTGGCTTTCCTTGGGTGCCTTGGCACAGCTCTCTTGCTGAAAGCCTCTTTTGAGAGGGGTGCAAATGCCTGGCCCTTGAAGCTTGATGCCTTGAAAAGTTGAGCGGAAGCGGCCAGAGGGGATGGACAGGGCGAGCAATTGGCTGTAGGGAATTAACGCCAAGGATGATTGATCAACAGCAACCCGGGTAACATTAAGCAGGAGACACATCTAGTGAACTCATTCTGGAAGCTGGGGGAAATTCGAACAGGTGGTGGAGGACTCTCATAGAAACCAGTCTATATCTGGATAAAGGGAATTATTCAAACATATGAGCTAGTTGGCGGTTTGGCTTCAGTTTGGATATTCTGATCCAATCTGAATATTCTGATGACTACCCCATCTGAGTAGTGTCATTCTACTTCTGCAGCCATTGGATAATCAGCACTCTACATGTGCACAGGTGTGGGCCTATCGGAGGTGTGCGCCAGACGGTGTAGCAATCATCACCTACATTCAATTCAAGTCCAGATGTTGATAAACAAAAGGCTTACCTCTTTGCACTAGGAGAGACAAGCATTGTCTTGAGCTAGCTGAAGTGCCTGGCTTTGTGATGCTTCTAATGGAAGCATCCGCCAGGCTTCTGACTGTGATTGCGGTTGCTGCCATCCTCTACACTGCTGGCCTTCGAAACGGGAACCTAGAGTCACAAAAGTCAGCTCGTATGAGATGTTGTGAAATGATTCACACTTATGCCCCCAGGATGAGGCTAGCGTTCATTTGCTGTTTGAATGTTTGAACAAAGTTCTGGTTCTGCAACTGACTGATCTGTACTCTTGGGGTTGGCAGACACTGACCCTCTACACTGAGGGTAGAGAAAGAAGAGAGACGCCAAGAACCTGAAAACTTTGCCTGCACTATTCAAAACCCCAATGGATCGAAACATCCAAATGGCTAGGAATTCAAAACTGACAGATCAATGGCAAAAGCGTTTGCATTGTGAAGCAAAGCCATGAAGATGGATCACCAAACGCGTGATCACTTATTTGTGTCAATCATCTGCAAGGGTGAAGACTCAGTTAACAAAGATTGGAACCTTGGACAGCTCTTGGCTTGCTTTTATCACATTCTCAGACTCAAAATCATGCCTTGCGCAAGGAGATGCCCAATGAGATCTGAGGCTTTTCTAGGAGCGCCCCTGGCAAGACTCCTGCTGCGAATTATTGTGGTCAATGAGAAAATGTAGTGGGGCAAGATTCCTCACTACATCAGCAGGCAAATGCAGGTCATCACTAAGCAATGGGCCAGAAGTTGATTGAAGACTTGTCACCACCTACCAACGGGTGGTTAGTTTTTCAAACAGAAGGGGCCAAAAGCCAGATTTGTGATTCAATGCAAGCTTCAAAAGGAAGATAGAACAACAATCCTTGCCTTCTGAGCCAAAGCAGTGGGTGTAGGCTAGTAAAATGCCGACTAACTGTCATTGACAGGGGTTCTTGTTTGCAGGGAAGTGATTGGCTTCAGAAGCTCAGCAGATTCCCAGGCTTGAAAATTGGTTGAGGTTTGGGTTGCCCAACTTGCAAGAAATAGTCAATGTTTCCTATGACTTCAATAGAGTCAGAAAGGTCATTGGCGCAAAATGCACTGCATTCTTACCCAATGCAGGCTGTTTTGAATGCTCAGAAAGTTTGTGTATCCCAGCTAGGTATGACATCAGCGTTCGAATGCAAGGTTGAATAACTTCACAATGCGCTTGGTACTCTCATATTTCTCAGCTTCTTGATTTTATGCAAGATCACAACGCATGGGGACAGAGAGGATTGCTCAGAGGTTCACCTTTTGGCCCAGAGATAGCTTGACGCAAGTGCAGTTGGTCACTATTTGGGATTGGCTGGAAGAACTATAATCAAAGCAGAGTGTGAGGCACTTGAGGGGTCAAATGCGGAGGCGCAATTGCCAACAAGCCCAAGCTGGACTACAGAGGCTGCCAATGTTGCAGAGCGCTGTTGAAAGGACTCAATGAGTTTGGCTACTGCTTTTCAGCTGTGGCTAAGCACAGCAGCTTTGCAAAGACTTCTAAAGGGAGATCTGCAACTGGTGCATTGTCTTAGCAAACGCTGAAGACAGTGCCTTACTAATTAGAAGCTTCTTCAATCCGTCAAACATCCTTGGACGAAACTCACCTTCCAATGCGTTCGTAGCTGCCAGAGGCGCGGCAATGGCAGGCTTTTCCTTGAGCTCGTCAAACTGACTGCTTCTTCCACTTCTGCCTGTGAGACACAGTTTTGACAAATTTTAAATGCTCGTTGACAATTGACGTTTGACAATTCACGAAGCCATTTGACCGCCGCGCCGCCGGTTTCAAAATCCCGGCTGGCCAATCATTGAACAGGAGAATCGGCCAGTTGGCATGGGCAAAATAATCCGGGTACTTGCTTCACCGATGCAAATGAAACCTGGGCGCCCGGAAAAGTCCAAATAGCATGTGCTAGTGGATTTGCCCCGGGGACCCAAGAACGCAAAGAACATAAAGTACCCCGACTTCCGTTGAGTAACTGAAAGCGTGTCGCTGGGGGCATGATTGAATCAATCACTGGTCATACAGCGATCACACATGAAAGCGAACTTTTCCGGCCGGTGACAGATTTCGACGGCTGTTTGGCCGGCTGCAGTCGGGTCGATCACACATAGCGACCGTCAACTTCTGGTCGGTACAGCCGTCGAGCTGTTTTGGCGATGGTCAAATCTGGGACGTCCGATGACCGCTAAACAAGGAAAGTCTTCCAGGAACCGAGCAACTTTGCTTGATATAACCTGCCAGAGTGCGTGAAGACTCCGTGCTTATGGTATGCCCAATGGTAAATCTTTCTCTCCGAATACGTGTCACAGCTTATTACCACCTAACAGGTTTGTATCCCCGGGAGATTGAATCCAAGACCCATAACTCTGACAGGTCTATGATGCCCATGTTCCCCATGATCATGTCAATTTAACCCTACTCATCCTATCTGAACACCGGTCATTTTTTTATATCCGTCCCATATCCGTATACTCTGTGTTTTGTGATTATAAACACCTATATGAGATTCACATATGCTTTTCAGCCTGATGATGATGTCCGTAAAACACAACCCGCGACGGCAAGGTTTTGCCCCGGGGGAACATGTTTGCCACGGAGGCTTCCTCGACATTTGACGGCAGTACCGACCGTCGCCGCAGTGGCCGACCGACAAAAGTATGGCAGAAATTTTCTGGCCGCCGTCGACGGCCAGAATGGCCAGAAGGCGAAAATCGCCGGCCGGAAGTTGGTTTTCCGGCATGTGTGATCGTTGTATGATGACACACATGCCGGCAGCCGGACAAGTTCCGGATTGTCCAAGTTCCAGCCACTTCCAGCCGTCGGCGTCGGCCGGGAAATCCTTTCCCAACTTTCCGGGCGGCCGACCGCCCGGGGACGGCCGGTGAGCAAATCAGTAGGCTCTAGAGTCTAGAGTCTACGTAGTTCAGTCGAAATTCTCGGCCGGCCGGTCCCCACACTGA